>WNGS01165339.1:8675922-8700705 GCA_020271785.1 Procambarus virginalis
GTGTCCTGGCATTTATACTGAGTACTGAACAATATTTCATATGACATAGCACAAGTGCTTTGAACAGTACCTTCATTTTGAATGTTTAATTAACTATTAGCATTATCCCTGGATGTTTCTGTTTGCTGTTTACTCTAAATTTTGTTGTCCGAGATTACTGAAAGAAACTTAGCAGAGTAAATTAGTATGCAATGGACAAGAAATAGAGGGTGATAGAAAGAATTAGTATGGCTGGAGAGGAATCAGATACATGGTCTCACAAGGGTTTGCTGTTTCTAATGTGATTGACATTCCTGTAGAAGTGAGCTCGCATATGTCATTGTTAGCAGATGATGGAAAACTAATAGAGTAGGAACAAAGGACTGTAGCTGCAGGAAGACCTTGACAAATCATTTGCTGTTAGTTACACACCGAGCATAAGGTAGTAAAGATATGACAGTGAGATGAGGCCTGAAGGAATCGATAAAAGTGATGGCAACTGCAAGAATTAAAAAGTTTTAAAAGCTTATTTATTTCAATCACTGACACCATAGCCACACACCAGCAGAATAATGTCAGCAATGTGTACATATTTATTTACAGATCCTGGAGATCATATGCTCAGATAATGTGAAACCATTACTAGACTGAATTAGATCTCACATGCAGCACTGAAACAATCCACACCTCATAATGTGTAAAATAAAAGCTTAAAAAATACAGAAGTTTGCAGGAAGACTACTGCTATAATTGAGAAAACTAAGCTAAGCTATGATAATAGGTAAAAACTAAATCTTTCAACCCGAGAAGAGCAGCAACAGAGGGGATATGATTGCTACATAAAAAATAGTATACTGGGTGAAATAGACAAGTCTCTACATTGATAAAAAATAGGATGAGGGCATAGTCTTAAACTTGAATCTCAATTATATACTGATGTGTAAGGGGATTCTTGTACCCAGCAAGTGGTAAACACTAAAGGAAGTGATTGTCGAAGCCACTTCTACTCACAACCTTATGACCACACCTGACAGGCTTTTTTTTTTAGAACCTAAGAAACTACAATATAGTATATTGTAGCTTCTTGAAGTTCCTAAAAGCCTGCCATGTGTATATATTGAATATGCTCATTCTGCTGCCTCTTGGTTTGTCTTAGTTTGGCTGCTGTGAAATTCAGAGTTTTGTCATCCACTCAACTTCCTCCAAGTCTGTGCTTTCTCTTTATCATGTTTGTCATCTCTAGATTTCCTACAATCTTGACTTTAAGTTTCTTCAGTACATTACACTGAATGCATGTCAGTGACTCCTGATTTGAAGTTTAGGGGCCACTCATCTGTCTCCTTTCTTGAAAATCGGTACCATATTTGCAAACCTCCAGATTTACTGAACTAAACATTTTCTATTGTGTTATAAACCAGTTAATAAGCTATATAGTATCTGCTACTGTAGTTGTGTGCACATGCTCCATAACTATGAGGTTAATTTGGTAAAACTTCAGACATCTCTTATGAAGTCATGGATTTAGGCATTAAATACAAACCCTGCCTGTTCATCAAATGCCAAGTTGTATTGGAGCATTTTAATGTCTGATCATAACTTTTAATTAGATTAATGGAACCTACCTCAGAATTGAATGCTGTATTCTTAAGGCCATTACCTTACTTAGTCTTGTCCTGTACTTCCTGGGGGAAGTGTTACACACACTTGTCTATTTGCACTCCTCTCTCTTGCTGTCTAAACTCAATTATGGCTGCTCTTCCTATTCCTCTGCTTCTTCTGCTACCATTCGTTGTCTTGATGCTCTGCACCATACTTGGTTACCCCTCGGCTCTGATTTCTTTTGTTCATCCAATACCCAGAGCTTGTATGTTTAAACTGGTGTTCAGGGCGCCTGACAGGTAAGTGGACAGCGCTTTGGATTCGTAGTCCTGAGGTTCCCAGTTTGACCCCTGGTGGAGGCGGAGACAAATGGGCAAAAAGTTTCTTTCACCCTGATGGCCCTGTTACCTAGCAGTAAATAGGTACCTGGGAGTTATACAGCTGCTACAGGCTGCCTCCTGGGGGGGTGTAACAAAAAGGAGGCCTGGTCGAGGACTGGGCCGCAGGGACACTAAGCCCCGAAATCATCTCGAGATGACCTCAAGATAACTGTCTCTACAGGATCATCATGATCGTTACTGCCTTCATTACCTCTCAGTCTCTTCAACATCCTCACTCTCGCTTATGCTGTGCATTGAAATGCATTTTCCCCTGAACACTTTTTTTTTTGCACTTACCCTCCATTGCACTAATGATAGATAGGTCTTAAATTTGTCAACAATGTTGGCTACTTTGTTGTTTTTCCAGACCAAACTCACCTGTGCCACCTGCTCCCAGAGACTAATTTCTTCAGCGCAAAACTTTGTGCCATTCTGTATGCTTTCACCAACTGCTTTTTCAATGCCAGTGTTCCTTTTATCATTGTGTCGATTCTTACAGTGCCCTTTTGGTTCTGGAGTCATTTAAGCAATTGCATCCTCTGCTGGTTAAAATCCAATATTGGCTGTTCTTATCTCCAGAAGGTTTAAGACAGTTGAATTTTGCTGGGTTCCCTGTCATATTGGTGCTGCACTAAATATGTGTGTAGATTCTGCCACTAAGGAGGCCATTTACACTTGTCCTATTTCCCAAAAAGGAAATTCCTTATTCAGATTTCTACCCAGTTATTCATGCCTCGCTCTGCGACCGTTGGCAGGGTCATTGATCTGACATTAGCCATAACAAACTTTGCACTTTTAAAGGTCACCTCTTCCTTAGGCTTTCCTCCTACTATCATAGTAGTCAGTGGGAAACGTCTCTGGTGAGATTATGTATCTGCCACACATTCTTAACTCAAGAGTATTTAATGGAATACTGCCCTTTTCCTTATTATCCAAACTGCATTGTTCCACTTAGTCATACACCGTCTTGATTGTATCCTCTTTATGATGACCATATTACTTATGTCCCTCGGGATCATTTGTTCATAAATAAAATCCTTGGCAAATCCAATACCTTTGATATCGTTAGCAAATCAGTAGCCTTATGTCCTTTAGTTCTTGCATTGGCATCCCGAGCACCTTTTAAATATCCAGCAGCACAGATGGTGTCTCCACAGACTTCCAGTTTGGTACCTTCTCTTGATAATTACTTTAATGAAACAAATGCATTTTATCGTAATTTAATATCCTTACTCTGTAAGTAACGATATCAAGTCAGTTTCACATTCCTATCCCATTCCATTGCATCACTTCTTTACTCTGATCAAACCCAGCCATTTCATTCATCCTGCAGTAATGACCAAAGCAGCATTGGTGTAGGAGGGATTTTACAAAGTTAATGCTCATCGATACATCTAAATTAAATCTTGCTTCTCGTAATCCACAATTAACCCTCAAACCGCTAGGGGCCCAAATGAAATTAACACCCACAGGTGCAACAAAAAAAAAAATCAAAAAAATTCTTTTGTCTTATACAAGTGTTCATTTTTGTTCCCTGATCGTGGAAAAAATAACAAAAAATCGTAGGTGGCATATTTTAGCCGCAATAGGGTAGGGAAGTCTGGCAAAAAAGGGGCGTTGGCAGAGCCTTCGCCAGACGAGGTCTACTCCTCCTGAGTTGTCAGACGGCAGTTGCCACAAATATATTATTACCTAATTATTTCAATGTGTCTGATTTATTTTTTCTTAGTTTCTTGCAGTAATATTATTCCATGCAATGAATTGTGGTATATTTATATAATAAAATGAGTGAACCATCGCTGTACTCAAAATTATGGTGTGCATATTAGTGATTCAATTATTATGTTCATAAAACAATAAACAAATAGTTTTGCTGTTGTTACACTATATACACAGGTTATATATAAGTATCTGCATGTTTTGTTCACCATAACGAACTACTAAGTTAGTCTTGTGAGTCAAAAAGCAACGAGGAGTGACCGCCACACACCAGCCAGCCACTCCCTCCCTCAACAACACCTCGCTCGCCCTCATTCTCCTCCCACAATACTATTTTTGCATTTATTCACTATACACAGACGTTATATATACGTATTTACATGTTTTGTTCACCGTAATTGTATATCTAAGCTTGTATGGTGAGTAAAGGCACAAAGACTTAGCTATTCACACAGTCAGCTGGTGACGGCCGCCCTCAAGGCCAGACGCACTAATATTTCTCCTCCAACAATATTGTTTGTGGTGTTATTATGCTATATACACACATTATATATAAGTATCTACCTGTTTTATTCACCATACCTGTACAAATAAGCTGGTATGGTGCCCAAAGACCATAGTAGCCATCAGTAAACAACATGACAAGTCGTTCAGACGACGCACCTCCCTCACCAAAATGGCGGCTCCCAACCTACTCCTCTTGCTGTTATCTCTCACTATACACACGTTATATATAAATATCTACATTTGTGTTCACCATAGTGAACCACTAAGCTTGTATGGTGAGTGCAGTCAATAAAAGGTGGCCCCACACAGTCAGAAGACGACGCCACAACCCTCATTCCCACAGCCCTCATTCCCACGGCCTTACTCCTCCCTCCATGGAGCACAGCACTAAATATCACCACAATCTTGCTATTATCAGATTCCTGGTCAGTTTTATCACAGTCAGGGGACTTCCATAATACTATCATCGCCAAATAATAGCAGTATCATGTATATTATGGCATTTGTAGGTGATGCTGTGGTCAAAAGCTGAACAACGGTGCTGTGAGCTCGTGCTGCGTGCGCCAGCCTTCGTGGCTTGCTCAATACTGACGCTCTAACACCCAAGAATGTTGGCCTGGATTTTTTTCTAGGTGGCATCTGGCAACTGTTGGTCGTGGCTGTACTATAGCTGCCCCTATCCCAGGCGGGGCATTTAAATTATAGCGCTAGACAAGAAAGCATGTATAAATGATGTGCGAGGTTTCGGTTTTGTTACCGATAACATATATATATGATATGCGCGGTTTAAGGTTTAATGTCTTCGGTAAAATCTTTAAATCTTTGTCATCTCTAAAATATTCTTTAATTATGAAGTTTCTTGCAGCTTCATTATAATATTTGTTAATCAAGATGTATAAAACAATGCAGTGAAGTTGGATTTGTGTATAGAGTTGGAGTTGCAAGTGCAGTCTTAAGAAATCATTGTTATTGTTTATAATACACATACTGTATTGAAATAGGGAATTTGGCATATATTATGTATAGTACTGTATATACAGCTGAATTTGCTGTAGGTGCTGTTATACAAACAGGTGTGATGGTTGCTTCAAATTTGACTCTATTGTATGATTATTCATTTTTGAGTCCTGGCTGGAATGAATCTGCTCATTACAGTACAGTACATTACTGTTTGCAGAAAAAATAATATTCAGGTAGTTTTTCTTCAAATTTCTCTAAACATTTTGGTGCAATATGTAGTTGGTAGAGGAATTAGATACTTCTTCTCTGTGAGCATCCAGCTTAAAATTGGAATACTGTTTTTGTTTGTACCTTTCCCAAACATTGTGGTTTTACCACACTTTTAGGGTTTATCAATTTGTTTGCATACTCGGGCACTTGTCAGTTTGTTACAACACACAATTTGCATAGTTTACGCTTAATCTTGTAAATGTCTGAAGGTTGTCCTTCCACCAGAGTACAGTGTTGTAATGAGTGCAGGTTGTAAACTGGCACTGTACTCAGTTTTTCTTACTACTGTATATGGTAATGGTAATCCATTTTTCTAGCATTGTCTAGTTTCTGCCTATTATATTTAATTGGATATTTTCTGCTTGTTCTGCCACCATTTGTGCATCATTATTAGCCACCATAGGACATTTATGGTCCTCATGTTTTAAATGGGTGTGCCAGAAGGAAAATAATGGTTGGTCTTCCCATGCATGTGCCACAGTCTCACTTGTGTGGGCAAGGCATTGTGGAGCCTCTGATGGAATATGTGGGAAATTTGTCCTGTGACATGTGAAATATGTGCGCGCTTCACGGGTATGTGACCACCTACCTTGAGGTTACCTTGAGGTGATTTCGGGGCTCAGCGACCCCGCGGCCTGGTTGTCGACCAGGACTCCTCGTTGCTGGACTGGTCAACCAGGCTGTTGGACGCGGCTGCTCTCAGCCTGACGTATGAGTCACAGCCTGGTTGATCAGGTATCTTTGGAGGTGTTTGTCAAGTTCTCTATTGAACACTGTGAGGGGGTCAACCAGTTATGCCCCTTATGTGTAGCGGAAACGTATTGAACAGTCTCGGGCCTCTGATGTTGATAGAGTTCTCTCTCTCTCGGTACCTGTTGCACCTCGCTCTTCAATGGGGGTATTCTGCACATCCTGCCATGCCTTCTGGGTCTCATGTGCTGTTATTTCTGTGTGCAGGTTTGGGACAGCCCCTCTACTATTTTCCATGTGTAAATTATTATGTATCTCTCCCGCCGGCACTCAAGAGAATACAGATTTAGGCTCTTTAGTCGGTCCCAGTAGTTGAGATGTTTTACTGGTTTTACTGAGTGGATTCTAGCAGTAAAGGATCTCTGCACGCTCTCCAGGTCAGCAATTTCTCCAGCTTTGAAAGGGGCTGTCATTGTGCAGCAGTACTCCACTCCAGAGAGCACTAGCGTCTTGAAAAGTATCATCATAGGTATAGCATCTCTAGTGTGAAAGGTTCTTGTTATCTAACCTGTCATTTTTCTTGCAGTTGTGATGGCTACCTTATTGTGTTCTTTAAATGTAAGGTCTTCCGACATCAGTACACCCAAATCAACTGCTTTGTCATATTCCCAGTACATTATATGTAGTGCATCCATTGTGATTTGTAAGCTCGACAGATTGCCAATTCTTGGATATTAGTCACTGTTCTCAAATATAATACAGAAGTATGTGTGTAAAAAATACATCCAGAATTTTTTATGACCTCTTAATCTGTTAAATTTTGTATCCGATACTTGCAGTCATTTAATACAATAGTAACACATTATAACTCAACAGGACCATTCACGTACAGTTGTGGATGATTGGCTAATTTTGATCTTATTATATGAAAGATCAGGCAAATGAAAAATGGAAAAATGCCTTCAACTTTTCTTATGTTCTGTTGTAAGCAAATTATTCAATTTTGTAATTGTACATATTCTTTGAACCTGGCCTATTTAATTGTATGGTTTCTTGTTTAATTTTGTTTTAGCATTTTCATTCGTTAAATATAATAACCTTTTTGGCTGCAATTCAGTAAGTGAGAACAATTATATATACCAGGGGTGAGGAACCCTTCATCACATGAAAACCATATTTTTGCTTAGCAAAGATTTGTTAAGGTTACACATTGTATTATGTACTGTATACATTCGAATATGTCAAACAAGCATGCAGATAGTTTCATTAATTAAAATTGCTTTTGACGGCTACACAGAGTACTGTACCATAATAGGCCACGGGTTTTCTACCCCTGCTTGATACCTGCTTGTTGGGGTTCTGGGGGTTCTTCTACACCCTAAGCCCAGCCCAAGGCCAGGCTTGACTTACGAAAGTTTGGTCCACCAAACTGTTGCTTGGAGCGGCCCTCAGGCCCACATACCCCACCACAGCCTGGTTGGTCCGGCACTCCTTGAAGAATACTATCTAGTTTTTTCTTGAACATGTCTGGCGGTTGTTCTGGCAATATTTCTTATGCTCGCTGGGAGGATGTTGAACAACCGCGGACCTCTGATGTTTATGTAGTGTTCTGATTGTGCCTATTTGCCTATACCCGATGTATACCATATAACATGGTTTTAATGGGTTTCATAGATATATTTACTTTAGTGCATTCCTAATAAATTGATACTACAAGTATTTTTAAACATGTCTCATTGAATATGACCGCATATTCAGTATTTACTATCTTCTGGTTTAGGGCTTCTATCCCTCTAACTATTTTCCTAGTATCAGGACTTAGCTGAAAGAGGAGTTCTCCAAAACTCATTTTCATTATTTCAAGGTGAAGAAAAAAGTGAATTACTACAGAATGTATTACACTTATACTAAGTGTATAGTATAATTATATTCCAGACTAAGTTTAAAAGAAAACCTGCAAAAAAGAAAAAATGTATTTTTAGTGCATATCTGTCTAAACAAATATCAAAATACAGTAACAGTAATTGCTGGAAATTACTTTACTATCTAGTAATTTTTTTCAGTTACCCAGATTTTCAGTTGAACATACATTTGGAAATATTATTTTGTCCTGATAATTGAGGTCACACTATATTTACTTCCATGTTAATATTCTTTAGTTTTTAATACAAAATTTTTAATTGATATATACAGTATAGCTTTGTGCCGTATGTCTGACGAGGTACACATTTTTATTTAACCATTATTGTCTTGGGTTGTATTTCCTTACTTTTTGTTTATATTGCAGATGAAAACATGGAACCACAAGTCATGGCCTCAGAGCTCCATAATGTCAGACTAAAACTAGAAGAAAAACGTCGCAGAATTGAGTCGGAAAAGAGAAAAATGGAACAGGCAATGAATAAGCAACGACAGAAGCTTGGGAAGGAAGCATTCATGCAGGCGGTTGTCAAAGGAGTAAGTGTGCTTTTAACATTAAGCATTTTCTCTTGATTAATCATCAGATTTTATGGGATTTAACATTTTCACAGCTTTTTACTTTATACTCATTAGTCTGAGCCTGACTTTTGCCTGTGGGATAAATGGAAATGTTGTTATTTCCAGATACTTTGACTAGATTGTTGGCCAACTTGTCCAGTATCATGATTATTCTTAGCATCAGAATTTCTTATATTCTGATACTGTACCTGAATGTGAATTAGTTTTGATTTGGATTAGTTTACTGCAGTAGTTGTCATAGTGTACAGTATTTAGCAGTGCTAGAAAATTCTCATACCATATAGTTTGGCATTCTAGTGCATTATTCTTTAGTAGTATAGGTTACCTAGCCATATATTCATAAATAACCTTGACTATTAGAACTGGATAGAACTTAATGAGAGAATTTTCTGTGGACTGCCATCATATTACTATAATGCCTGATGTCCCCAGAGAAATCATCAACCATAGTTTCTATTTAGTAAGTACAAATTTAAGAATTACTGTACACTGTACAGTATATAAAAGTATTCAAATTGTTAAAGGTCTGAAGATGAAAATGCAGCAAGGTTTTGGCGAGTTGTGTTTTTTCCAGACATAAGCAAAGAAGCCTGGTGTATCAAGTGCTTTTGAGAATCATGAACGCTGTTGGACTTTCTGTGGAGAGCCCCTTCGGCGCACCACAGCGGCGTAGCAGCTGTGGTGATGTCATGCGTTCTTGCTTGTTTTTGTTTGGGGAGTTCTGCTTGCTAGTTCGGCTTTTGGTTTGCAATTTTTAGCCAGCTGTAGTTTGTTTTGGGATTCCTACATTTCTGGGTGCCTGACCTGGTAGATGGCAGACATAGACTGCTTCCAACTACACGGGGGTGTCTGTATGTCATTGCTCCTCTTGCTGCTCTGAGGGGGGGCCAGGTTCTGGTGCTGGTCTCTGGTAGGCCTAGAACTCCATCGACTGACTGTTGCCACAGTCTAATTTATACACATCAGCCTGGTATAGCTCCGGGGAGCCTCTGGGTCTCGCCCAGAAAATGCCATTTCATTACATTTAATGCTGGTATTTTGGAAATAAAAGTAAAAATAAACATAGTTTGTATGTACTGTATAGTGAATATATGCTATATACAGTATATATTTATGTATTGGTCTCGTTTGAACAGAACTCGGTTCAGCAGAAATTAAGATGCATAGAAGGAATATGATCTGGTTTTACATCAGTTGTTCATTTAATAAGGACAGCTTAGTAAATTGGAAGTTGTAGTAACAGTAAATGTAAAATAGCATAAATATATATTAAAAATAGTTTTTCTGATTGCTATAGAATTTCCATAAATTTGTGTTCTTTCATTTTTGCTAATAAAACCAGATTAAATATGTTATAACGTGTATAAAGCAAATGTCTTGTTGCATCGGAGGGCTTCAGAACCAATTGTTATGTTAGTGAGATTAACTAATACATATTTACTGTATGTATATAGAGTACAGGTTTTGTCTATGAGATCTATTTATTATTACAATTTGAGATCTGTGCTCATGACCCCTGTCATATTTTATCATAAATTGCTTTAAACTAAGTGGTTTTAGCATACACAACCTCCCCGAGCTTATTCCAACCATCCATCACCATTGTTATGAGGTACATTAGCCCATTTCCCATTTTAATTGGGTTATGAGGAATCAGCTTGGAGGAAAAGAAAAGGAAAGAAATATACAGTATGATTCAGCTATCTAGATTGCTTTTTTATGGGTTCTTGGATTAACTGGAAAGAAGGCAGTCCAGTTCTCCATTATGTCACTCTGGCAAAAAATAATAAAAAAATATCCTAACGTAACTTAACCAAATACAGTGGGGCTTCGATTTACGATGGTAATCCGTTCCCAGGGACGTATTGTAAATTGAAAACTGTGCTTGGTTTTTTATTGAGTGGAGCAATGAATATTGGTAATATAAATTTTCATCACATAATGAGTGAATGAAATAGTAAGCCTGGTATTGGAAGATTACATTCCATCACATCATCACCAGTCACTAGTGTATGTTTACTTTAGTTTTTGCAAAATTATGCACTATATTATTGTAAATAAATTGAGAGATAAGATGAACAGACAGCATATTGTGCACAAATCATAAAGTTATACCATCCCATCTAGGGAGCCGGTCGGCCGAGCGGACAGCACGCTGGACTTGTGATCCTGTGGTCCCGGGGTTGATCCCGAGCGCCGGCGAGAAACAATGGGCAGAGTTTCTTTCATCCTATGCCCCCCTGTTACCTAGGAGTAAAATAGGTACCTGGGTGTTAGTCAGCTGTCACGGGCTGCTTCCTGGAGGTGGAGGCCTGGTCGAGGACCGGGCCGCGGGGACACTAAAAGCCCCGAAATCATCTCAAGATAACCTCAAGATATCCCAGATCTGAATTTCCAGATAACCGATCCCACTAAACAGTATAAGCTGAAATTGTCCGTTCATCACGTAGAGTAATTTCCATCATTGTATTTATTTACATATTTTTGTACTATTGCATTTTTATTTGTAAATATTAAGAATTTGCATTTATATTTAACAAATTGTTTACTAAGCTTGTGCTGTACTATAAATTGTAAAAAGTAGTTATTTTTCCGAGGCATTCAGACCTATGCAGACGAGGAGTCACAATAACGTGGCAGAAATATGTGGACCAAACCACATACTAGAAAGTGAAGGGACAACGACGTTTTGGTCCATCCTACATCATTCTCAAGTCGATTATGAAAATGACTCGAGGATGTCATTCTCTCAATTCTCACAATCGACTTGAGAATGATCCAGGACGGACCGAAACGTCGTCGTCCCTTCACTTTATAGTGTGTGGTTTGGTCCACAGTCAGACCTACTGTGAGGTCAGAATGACAGGTGTATATATATAGTGTTATAACTGCAAAAAACTATTTGTTCAAAGAATATAATATTGTGTGCATATTTGTGGCTCATCTGTGCACGTGTATGCTCTACATGTTGATACAATAACATTTTTGACAGCCCAATGCATCATTGCACATGAAAAAAAAAAAATGGCCAAATCATTAGAAATACTGTACAAAGAAACTATAATATATTCAATGAATGTTGTTACAATTTCACACAGAACGTGCAGAGCTAGACTGAAGTCTGATAACTGGTCACAAGATTATTACATGCACCGGAACTATGTAGTGGTTTGTAATGGTGCAAAAATGTGTGTATATAGTGTAATAACAAAAAAATAGTATGTCTTATTGTTCTAAGCATATTTGCACACTAATTGTGTGGATATTAGTCATACAAATATATTTGAGCAATTTGATGTTCCATACATTTTATTATATAACTTTCTGAAATGACACGCTATTGAATGATATTACTGGAAAAAACTAGAGAAAAACTAATGAGTGAAATATGTAAAATATTTCTTAGGTGCAGCTCCTGCCTCATGGCAGAGCTGCTCCACTGCCTGGGGGCAAGTCTTGTATCAGTGCTCGTGGATAAGGCTTCACCACAACCAAAATAAGTCCCATACATTTTTTTCTCCCATGATCAGCTAAGTAATATAACAATATTTAACTCGGATCAGAATCAAAAGGCTGATCATACCAATATTAATAGGAAATTTGTTTGGATATTTGTGCGTGTGTAATTACCTAAGTGTAATTACCTAAGTGTAGTTACAGAATGAGAGCTACGCTCGTGGTGTCCCGTCTTCCCAGCACTCTTTGTCATATAACGCTTTGAAACTACTGACGGTCTTGGCCTCCACCACCTTCTCCCCCAACTTGTTCCAACCGTCTACCACTCTGTTTGCGAAAGTGAATTTTCTTATATTTCTTCGGCATCTGTGTTTAGCCAGTTTATATCTATGACCTCTTGTTCTTGAAGTTCCAGGTCTCAGAAAATCTTTCCTGTCGATTTTATCAATTCCTGTTACTATTTTGTATGTAGTGATCATATCACCTCTTTTTCTTCTGTCTTCTAGTTTTGGCATATTTAATGCTTCTAACCTTTCCTCGTAGCTCTTACCCTTCAGTTCTGGGAGCCACTTAGTAGCATGTCTTTGCACCTTTTCCAGTTTGTTGATGTGCTTCTTAAGATATGGGCACCAAACAACAGCTGCATATTCTAGCTTTGGCCTAACAAAAGTCATGAACAATTTCTTTAGTATATCCCCATCCATGTATTTAAAAGCAATTCTGAAGTTAGAAAGCATAGCATAGGCTCCTTGCACAATATTCTTTATGTGGTCTTCAGGTGATAGTTTTCTATCTAGAACCACCCCTAGATCTCTTTCTTTATCAGAGTTCTTTAAAGATTTCTCACATAATATATAGGTTGTGTGGGGTCTATGTTCTCCTATTCCACATTCCATAACATGACATTTATTAACATTAAATTCCATTTGCCAAGTGGTGCTCCATATACTTATTTTATCCAGGTCTTCTTGAAGGGCATGACAATCATCTAAATTTCTTATCCTTCCTATTATCTTAGCATCATCAGCAAACATGTTCATATAATTCTGTATACCAACTGGTAGATCATTTATGTAGACAATAAACATCACTGGTGCAAGAACTGAACCCTGTGGTACTCCACTTGTGACATTTCTCCAGTCCGATACATTGCCTCTGATCACAGCCCTCATTTTTCTATCAGTCAGAAAATTTTTCATCCATGTTAGAAGCGTACTTGTCACTCCTCCAATATTCTCCAGTTTCCAGAACAACCTCTTATGTGGAACTCTGTCGAAAGCCTTTTTTAGGTCCAGATAGATGCAGTCAGCCCAACCATCTCTTTCCTGTAATATCTCTGTTGCTCGATCATAAAAACTGAGTAAATTTGATACACAGGATCTACCAGATCGAAAACCATACTGTCTGTCTGATATTATATCATTTCTCTCCAGGTGTGCTACCCATTTAGTTTTAATTATTTTTTCCAATATTTTGACTATTACAACTGTCACATTGCCTCTTTTTCTTCTATCTTCTAGTTTTGGCATATTTAATGCCTCTAACCTCTCCTCGTAGCTCTTGCCCTTCAGTTCTGGGAGCCACTTAGTAGCATGTCTTTGCATCTTTTCCAGTTTGTTGGTGTGCTTCTTAAGATATGGGCACCATACAACCACTGCATATTCTAGCTTTGGCCTAATAAAAGTTGTGAACAATTTCTTTACTATTTTGCTATCCATATATTTAAAGGCAATTCTGAAGTTAGAAAGCGTAGCATAGGCTCCTCGCACAATGTGCTTTATGTGGTCTTCAGGTGATAGTTTTCTATCTAGAACCACCTCTAGATCTCTTTCTTCATCAAAAGTCTTTAAAGATTTTCCACTTAATTTATAGGTTTGGGGGGGGGGGTCTGTGTTGTTCTATTTCACATTCTATATCATGGCATTTATGCACATTAAATTCCATTTGCCAAGTGGTGCTCCATATACATATTTTGTCCACGTCTTCTTGAAGAGCATTACAATCATCTAAGTTTCTTATCCTTCCGAAAGTATGTGCGTGCGTGCGTACACCAGGGTGTTTCATCATATAAACAAGGGTGCAACCAGGAGTTAGTCACTCATTTTGTTAAGGCTATATATTTTCACTTCATGCACAATGTTTGGTAAATGTCAGTCTTTAACCCTTTAACTGCGCAACGCGCCTGCAGGCCCAGGCTTCGGCTGCGCAACGCGCCTCCGGGTGTTTTTATTTTTCACGTTCCATTCAAAGCTCCCACGGCTACATGGGGTTCACATCAGCTTCCTCGGGGCTCTTGTAAACAGACGCCATCTTTAAAAAAAATCATGGTCCACATTGCCAAGTGTCAGAGCCTCAGTAATGAGTGAGCAACCAAGGCTGGCGCTCGCAGCATGAGCGCACAGCACTGCTGTTCAGCGTGTGTCCACAGCATCACCTAATATTGTCAAACTATATATATAGTCTGTTTTATTTAGCCATGATAGTATTATAGAAGAGCCTGAGTGTGATATTGACTGGGTACAATGTTCAAATATCAGTGATTCAATGCTGTTCACGATGTTCACAGCGCTAGCCACAGCACCACAGCATTATTTCGTCCGTCTAGGAATCTTCAAACGCCTTTTTAGGTTCCTTTTCAAAATAAACGTGTGGTCAATTATTCATTTACAGGAATTAGTGACCAGGATTGTGGTAATAATTAGCGTTGTGCATAGTATTGTGGAAGGTGGAATTTTGTGAGGGAGGGAGGAAGGGAGAGAATTGAGGTAGCCTCACTGTGTGGCAGCCACTCTTGTTTTGCCCACCATACTAGCTTCGTGGTTCGCTATGGGGAACACACATGTACATGGGTATATACAGTGTATGTGTATAGTGTAATAACAGCACTAGGAGTTTGTTGAGAGGAGCTATTTTGGTGAGGGAGGTGACGTCGTAATCGTAGCATCGTCTGCTGTGTGATTTCTCGTGCAGTTTATGGTGATCACTGTACTCTTTGGGCACAATACCGGCTTACTTGCATAGTTCTGGTAAATAAAACTTGTAGATGGGTATATATAACATGTGTAAATAGTGTAATAAAAACAACAGTAGTATGGTGGGAGGAGCAATGTTGGCGAGTAAGATGTTGGAGTGAGGGAGACTGGCTGGGTGTGGCTGCTCACACTTGTGGTGTTCTGAAGGTGTTGATGGTGAATGTATATAGTGTGTACATATGTTGTAAATATACATGAAACATTGGTGTGTATGATGGGAGGAGCAATGTTGGTGAATACAATGTTGGAGGAGTGAGGGAGGGCTGGCTGGGTGTGACAGCTCACACTAACGGTGTTCTGAATGTGTTGATGGTGAATGTATATAGTGTGTGACAGTGTATAGTCTGTAAATAGATTGTATATATACATAAATTAGCATTGATACATGGTAAATATGTGCAACATATGTTTACACAAGTGTCATGCACTTAACACAGTGTCTTTGGACAGTACGGATGTTTTACTGCCATATTATAGTGTACGTGTTCATTATACATAGGATTAGCATGTAAAAACAAATAAAATTGTATTTGGAACTGTGCACAAAAAATGAACAAAAATATATTCGCGGCAACTCGTGCGCCCTACTGGCCCAGGAGCATACGTCACTGGTGAACGGGGAATGATGACGTCAAGCGCCAATTTATGGACCCCATAGCTGCCAAACTTCGTACAAGTTCAATTTTTTTTACATACCCATACTGAGGGAAGGGTTTTTGACACTTTAAAAAAACAAAAGAATTTTTTCAAGATAATTTATTTCCTGCGCACTGGGGGGGGGGGGTGGGGTGTCATATTTAGAGGCGGTGCAGTTAAAGGGTTAAATGTCTCATCTTACCCAACCTTTGGAGCATTCTTCCACACAACTGACAATTTTGACACATATCTTTAGTTCCGAGATTTTTTGAATGGTGTACTAGCATCATTTCCTCTCAGCTTGTGGAAATGAAAGGATTGGTTTTGATGCAAATTACTGATAATGATACTGTGCTAACTTGGGTTGCATAGTTCAGTACTGAAACGTGCCTCTGCACTTGGCCTGTCTTGAGTGCGGCTGCTGCTCTACATTACCCACATCTGCATTTGAAAGATTGCCTTGTGTCCATTCCCTATAGAGAAGGGCAATTGTGTAAAAAACTTGTCTACTGTATTCACCTACCTAGTTGTATTCACCTAGTTGTGTTGCGGGGGTTGAGCTTTGCTCTTTCGGCTCGCCTCTCAACTGTCAATCAACTGTTTTACTAATTTCTTTTTTTCTCCACACCACACACACACACCCCAGGAAGCAGCTCGTGACAGCTGACTAACTCCCAGGTACCTATTTACTGCTAGGTAACAGGGGCATTCAGGGTGAAAGAAACTTTGCCCATTTGTTTCTGCCGGGTGCAGGAATCGAACCCGCGCCACAGGATTATGAGTCCTGCGCGCTATCCACTAGGCTACCAGGCCTTATAGACTGTCTGTCTATAAGAGAGTATTTGTTTGTCCTAGTATGGAGGCCAGATATGCTTAGGGTTAACCTTACCAGGTTGTACACATGAAGCATAAGGGGTTGTGGAGTGTCGTAGGCCAGTTGGGGAAGGCTCAAGTGAAATGCTTTAAGAAACATTATCATTTATAGCCAACCACCATGTGATTTTCATAGTCTACTCCGAAATGTTGGCTGTATTCCCATGGAGTTGTTTGTGCTTCATAAATTTTGTAAGTTGCAAACCAGATGGAGAAGAAGGGAAAAAAAAGGGGAGGGAGGAGTGTGGAGAAAATTGAGGAGATGGAAGGGAATAAGGATAAAGGAGGGAGGTAGGGAAGGGGGGATGTGAGGAGAGGGAGAATGGGAGGGGGAGATACAATTATTCTGGGTACCACTAGATACCCTTTTAATGTTTTATAAAAAATACATTATTCTCTTACAACTGTATTTTAAGAAGAGTATTAATATCTAGGCAAAACACAGTATTTACAAAAATGCAATATATAGGCCTACATCACACTGTATATTCAACACAGGCATTATTAGGATGTTGATGCTGTTGCTGTCGTAATTAGACTCGCATGAAAGCTATTAATATAAAATTAAATTTGTCACCAACTGCTATGAAGTATTTTTGCTACAATTGTTAAACAAGCAGTAGAAATGTAGAACACATATTGCATTGTGACTGATAAATTAAGTAAATGGAATAATAATTAGGAAAAACATTCCAGGTGATGTGGAGTTACCTTGATACAATGTGATCTGGAGGCCATTGCTCAGTGCAGCCACATCAATAAATACAACTGCATTACAATAATTGGCTTTCATAAGAGTCTAATTAAGAAACAGTCAGCAAAAACATTCTAAAAGACAGGTAGGTAATCGCAGTTATATCCATGATAGAATCCCTGCCCCAATTAAAAAATATTTTTTCTCTGGTACCCAATATTTAACTAGACTTAATTCTCACGTTTGGTCTCTATATGGTGACTTGCTCGTGATTTGAGCACTTGTCACTGCTTATGTTTTGTGTAAAGGGGTTCAGGCAAGTATAGCATTATGCTTTCTCCAGTCATTTGTTTCTTGTGGGAAAATACCCTTCCTGGGCAACATAATTCTCATGGGATCACTTGATTGATTCAAACGTAGGTTAGACATATGTGAATGAGTTTGGATGTGTGTGTGTGTAATTACCTAAGTGTAGTTACAGGATGAGAGCTACGCTTGTGGTGTCCTGTCTTCTCAGCACTCTTTGTCATATAACGCTTTGAAACTACTGACGGTCTTGGCCTCCACCACCTTCTCGCCTAACTTGTTCCAACTGTCTACCACTCTGTTTGCGAAAGTGAATTTTCTTATATTTCTTCGGCATCTGTGTTTAGTTAGTTTAAATCTATGACCTCTTGTTCTTGAAGTTCCACGTCTCAGGAAATCTTCCCTAACGATTTTATCAATTCCTGTTACTATTTTGTATGTAGTGATCATATCGCCTCTTTTTCTTCTGTCTTCTAGTTTTGGCATATATAATGCCTCAACCTCTCCTCGTAACTCTTGCCCTTCAGTTCTGGGAGCCACTTAGTAGCATGTCATTGCATCTTTTCCAGTTTGTTGATGTGTGATATGGGCACCACACAACCGCTGCATATTCTAGCTTTGGCCTAACAAAAGTCGTGAACAATTTCTTTAGTATATCGCCATCCATGTATTTAAAAGCAATTCTGAAGTTAGAAAGCGTGGCATAGGCTCCTCGCACAATATTCTTTATGTGGTCCTCAGGTGATAGTTTTCTATCTAGAACTACCCCTAGATCTCTTTCTTTATCAGAATTCTTTAAAGATTTCTCACATAATTTATAGGTTGTGTGGCATCTATGTTCTATTTCACATTCCATAACATGGCATTTATTAACATTAAATTCCTTTTGCCAAGTGGTGCTCCATATACATATTTTGTCCAGGTCTTTTTGAAGGGCATGACAATCATCTAAATTTCTTATCCTTTCTATTATCTTAGCATCATCAGCAAACATGTTCATATAATTCTGTATACCAACTGGTAGATCATTTATGTAGACAATAAACATCACTGGTGCAAGAACTGAACCCTGTGGTACTCCACTTGTGACATTTCTCCAGTCCGATACATTGCCTCTGATTACTGTCCTCATTTTTCTATGTCAGAAAATATTTTATCCATGTTAGAAGCTTACCTGTCACCCCTCCAATATTTTCCAGTTTCCAGAACAACCTCTTATGTGGAACTCAGTCGAAAGCTTTTTTTAGGTCCCAGTAGATGCAGTCACCCCAACAATCTCTTTCCTGTAAAATCTCTGTGGCTCGATCATAGAAACTGAGTAAATTCGATACACAGGATCTTCCAGGTTGAAAACCATACTGTCTGTCTGATATTATATCATTTCTCTCCAGGTGTTGTTCCCATTTAGTTTTTATTGTTTTTTTCAATACTTTCACTATTACACTTGTCAAAGATACAGGTCTTTAATTGACCTGTCAATCTTCCCTGCTGCCACTATCGTCTTCCCTGCTGCCACTTTTGTAGATTGGAACTATGTTAGCCTGTTTCCACACATCTGCTTCGACTGCTGTACACAGGGATGCCTGAAAGATCAGGTGAATTGGACTGCTGAGCTCAGATGCACATTCTCTCAGAACCCATGGTGAAACTCCATCTAGGCCAACTGCTTTGTTCTTACTGAGCTCCTTTAGCATATTTTCCACTTCATCTCTAGACACCTCTATATGCTCTGCCCCTCTCCTTACTGCCGTATATTTGTTTCTCACATCTTTGTATCGCTGGTATGTTTGGGCCTTGGCCTCTTCCTATATTTATTCTCTTTTTGTGTCTTTTGGTCTCAGGCCCTCTCACAATTTCTGTTGAACCAATCCTGTTTCCTAGTTCTGCATCTCTGTTTTGGTATAAATTTTTTTGTGCCTTTATCATATATTTCACAAAACTTGACATACATCTCATTTACTTCCTTGCCTAGCATCAAGTCTGTCCAATTATACCCACTAAAAATATTTTCTAAGGTTGCCATAATGTCCTCTCCTAAAATCAGGTTTTTCAATTGCATCAACCTTCATATTTTCTTCCAGATTATAACGCATTGCATACTTTATTTCCAAAAAGACATGGTCACTTTTGGTATAAATGTGTTTGTGCTTTTGTCATTTAGCTCTCAAAATTTGGCATAGATCTTATTATAAATCACAGTAGCGTGATGCATCAAATGAACAAATCCACAAGGGGTGTGACGAGGGTTTGAACTTACGTCTGAGAGGATCCCAGATGCTGCCTTAACCCTTAAACAGCGCAAATCATACATATATGATTTGAGTAACTGTCACAAAACGGCGCAAATCATATATATATGATTTGCATATTTAAATAGTTAAAACAGTCCTACACATACATAGAGCTCACATCTGCTTCCTCAGACCACCAGTAACCATCCCCTCATCTTGAAAATAAATCCTGAGTCCCTCACTTTCCTTCTAAGGCTTTTGTAAGAAATGATGACCATTGCATGGCAACATCACCATCCAGTATCTGAATGTTTAGGGCAGCCATGGAGGAGACACTAAACTTTTAGCAACAGCAAATGAGTGATTACCATGTATAATTCGAGGCAAAATGTGTGCTATATGCAATTTTAAGATATAGGCTTAAAGTATATTTATACATGTATTTTTATGAATATGTGGGTGTCTTTATATCTTTATATCCATACATACTTATATTTTCAAAATTTTACATAATAGACAGTAATTTTGACACACAAATACAACCTGTTAGCATGAAAAGACTAAATTAATTAATTGAGAAACAATGAAAATAAATCAACAAAATTATTTCTATGCGGCACCTCAACTAAAAATATGCAACTTCTCCAGGCCACTACAGCTAAACCACAAGAGTTAGAGACTTTTGATTTGGATTTTTGTGCTTCCTGAAGGCTAATTAACAATGTCGTAAGAAAAAATAATTTTTTCGGAACAATTTTTTTCTTGAGCGTCCTGGGGATGTTTGCTATTTAACAGTTACCAGTTTAAGGGTTAATTGACTGGGCTACGACATGGAAAAGAATTGCAACCAGAAGTTCTACTGACCTTACTCATCCTGCAGCCTCTCCGAGACACAAACCAGGGTTTGTGTCTCGGTTTGTTCCTGTTTCTCTACCTGTTCAAGGTAGAACAGCTTATTGACAGAGCTCGGGTGCATGGGGAAATTGTGTAAAACTCTGGTTTGTGTCTTGGAGAGGCTGCAGGATCCGAGTAAGGTCAGTAGAACTTTCGATTGCAATTCTTTTCCATGTCGTAGCTCAGTCGATTATGGCAGCGTCTGGGATCCTCTCGGTCGTAGGTTCGAACCCTCGTCACGGCCCTTGTGGATTTGTTCTTTCTAATAAAATTCATTTATGAATTTCCTAAATTCCCATCGTGTCCTCTCCTAAAATAAAGTTCATTACATGTTTTATTTCCCCATTCTCTTCTAGATTTTAACACTGCATATTTTATTTCCAAGAGGATATGGATGCCCTTTTTTCTAGGGAGAAAGTACCAAGTGTCAAATGGCTCCTCTTCTTTCCTGGTGAATATTAAATCCAACATTAATGGAACATTCCCTTCCCTATTCTCATGGTTTGCTTAATGTCTTGATACATGAATGTCGCCAGGATGAAGTTTACAAATTTTCCTATCCAAATTTCCTCCATTCTTGCTGCATAGGCCTCTCAGTCTATTTGCTCATTGTGTCTGATTTTCTCCATACTGTACATTTTATCATGTGACTTTGAAACTGCTGAGGGCTTTGGCATTCACCCGCCACCTTAAATTGTTCCAACCTCCTTCAACTCTGTTCACAAAGAGAACTTCCCAACATATTTTTGGCGCTTTTGCTTTCCAAGCTTGAGTCATAGCTCCTTGTTCTTGGGTTGCAAGTAAAATAAATTCTCCTTTTCAACTTTGGTTCGTTTCAAATTTTACATGGAGATCATGCCTCTTTTCAGTGAAGAGTCCCTCCATCTCCCTGGAGCTATACCGTGCTGATATGTATGTATTAGACAGTGGCATCGGTCAATTCAAATGGGGTTCTAAGCCTACCGGGGACCACGAGCCAGAACCTGGCTCCCTCAGAGGCACGAGGTGCAATGGCCTTTAGAAACACCCATGTGGTTGGAAGCAGTCTGTCTGCCATCTACCGAGTTAGGCACCCAGAAAGGTAGGCGTCCCAAAACAGACCCCAACTGGTGAAACAGTACTACATAAAACTGAACTGCTAAGCAGAACTCCTCAATCTGACAACACACCTCAGTGTGTTGTTCACACCTGTTCTTCCTTGTGATGTCGGCCAGGTGCAGCTTCATGTGTGGGATCCCGCCCTTTCAGCTTCCTTGGCGGCTGAGGACTTGCGTGCCCGTTGGCATTTGGCTTCGGTCTTGTGCTTTT
This sequence comes from Procambarus virginalis, assembly GCA_020271785.1. Taxonomy (NCBI): domain Eukaryota; kingdom Metazoa; phylum Arthropoda; class Malacostraca; order Decapoda; family Cambaridae; genus Procambarus; species Procambarus virginalis. Next base: position 8,697,956 of record WNGS01165339.1, read on the forward strand.
TTTCCTGCTTGAGCTGTCTTTGGATTGGCTCAAGGAGGAGTTGGAGGGCTGGGTTCCAGGCCTGCGTCCGGTGCGCTTGCCTCTGCGGCTCGGGTGTTGGCTGCCTTGTTGAAGTTGTTTGTGCCGATTCTGAAGGAAGCGGGTGTCTGTTCTTTGCTTCTCACCTCTGTGCCGACAGGCAGTGCTCGGTCACTCTTTGGAATCTGCTTGGGCCCTAGCTCTTAGATTTTTGTCCACCTTCTGAGGGGAGCCCCTACGGCTCCCTGGAGCTTATAGGGCTAATGTACTGTAACCCCGCGATTATCCGGGATTCGAACATCCGAAAACGCCTTAATACGGCCAAAATCGCAATTGGATAAAGTTATCACAATATCCGGCCAAAATAGCCACAGGAACCGATTAACGAGAGTTTGGACGGATAAAATTTTGGGCCCGGTTAATGTCCTGCCGAAATTACACTATCCGGTCAGTTGCCTGGATGATCGAGGCTTTTTCCGTATGAAAACATGAGGCGGCCATACGGTATTAATCCCGTCTGCCCGTGACTCGAGGCGCATGTGTTGAGGGGGTGGGGTGGGTGGGTGGTGTCGGAGGGTGGTAGGAGAGCGTCGGGAGGGACCACCTGGGTGGAGTATAGCCACAGTGTGGTGCTGTGATTGGTGCAGCATTGCCACCAACTGATTGCATCATGGGATAGTACATACCTGAGTCTCTGCCAGAACAAAAAATAAACTTGTTAACTATGGACAGTGTTCATAATTTGACTCTTTTTTTATATTAAGTGTATATAAAAATGGCTAATGTTACACTATTTTTTTAACAATTGCTATTGAGCAATAAAATGCAGTGCTGTCAAGGCATCTTACAAAAAAAAAAAGCTACTCCCAACTGTGCGTGTATGTGTGTATATGCATATTATTGGTATGTGCATGTGTGTGTGTACATGCACCCAAGAATTTTTTGTGCAAGGGGGTCATGTACACATTATTGCACATAAATGTGTGCACATGCATATATTTTATGTACATGTGTATACACATTTGTGATATGAGGCTGACATGCTTTTAAGTTAGTATTTTGGTCAAGTTATGTGAAATCCCATTGCGTGCCTGGATTCATCCTCTGCATTTGTAGATGTTGTGCTGAAAATGATTGAAATAAAGTTCATGACATTCTTGATCCCAGTACGTTGCATATGGGAGTTGTGGTTTCTTTCATTATGATAACTTTCTTTCTCTCTGATGCCAGGCATGAAAACTGCTGGAGCTCCGAGTGTACGCCGCTCTCATTCCATGAATTTAAACGACATGGCTGACATTAGAACTAGGATTGACAAAGACGGAAAGATCTGAGAAATGCACCATCCTTCTTCCAACAGTGCAGCTATGGCGGCAGGGATAGGTGAGTATTTTTTTTGCTTCAACAACATTAAGTAATCAGTATCGTGTTTAGAAATTGTTTGATTAATTAGCTCATTAAGTTAAAAGCAATAATTTACACAGCTGTAGATCAATATGCACAAGAAAGTGTGTTTTATGGTGAAAGGACAGTTGTTCTTTATTGATATTTCAGAATGCATAGTGCTTTGTACACAAGAAAATTTTACTTATTACCTTCCCAAAAATGGTAACTTGCACGCACAATAATTGTGGTTAAGTTATCATGAACCAATTTGAGGTAATTGGTATTGTCCTCAAACGTTGATTTTTAGCTTGTTGTGGTTAATAATTTTCTTGTATGATTAAAATTTATTATAAATATACACACATGCATGAATTATAAAATTAAAAATTCTAGAATTTATCAGAATTGTTGGCGAGCCCCTTAATATATACTTTATAGCACTTGGACAGGTTTTAAATTAATGTTTTTAATTAATTATATATATATATATATATATAATTATATATATATATATATAGATATCTATTATATATATATATATATATATATATATATATATATATTGTGTATACTCAATTTTTTTAAAAGTCATTGAATATGACCGCATATTCTGTATTTACTATTTCTGATTTAGGGCTTCTATCCCTCTAACTATTTCTTTAGCATCAGGGCTTAGCTGAAATAGGAGTTCTCCAAAACTCATTTTCGTAATTTCTGGGTGAAGAAAAGAGTGGATTACTATAGAATGTATTACACTTATTTAAAACATTTGCACAACGTTTCGAACCTCCATGGTTCATTCTCAAGTGAGGAAATGTTACAATGTGGTTGATTATATACCCGCACTGGGTCAGGTGATAAGACAATAAAGGTGAAAACATAGGGGATACATAGGGGATAAATGGGGTGAAACATAGAACATAAGAATAGAGGTAACCGCAGAAGGCCTATTGGCCCATACGAGGCAGCTGGCATCTACATACAAAGATTAATCTAGTGTAATTGGCCTGTTATGTTGAACATTGTCTTCTGTGTTGGCATCGTTATGTTCTGGTCTTGTCCTTACTCTCATTGTGGGAAGAGTAAATAGTTCCGTGATTTGGGTGTTCATGGTAGGTTGTTCTGTTCTTATGTGAATTGCTTCAAGAATTTGTAATCTCTTGCATCTTGGGTTCTGTCTATTATGCATGTATTCTTGTTCAAAGAGACATGAACAAGAATACATGCATAATAGACAGAACCCAAGATGCAAACGATTACAAATTCTTGAAGCAATTCACATAAGAACAGAACAACCTACCATGAACACCCAAATCACGGAACTATTACTTTACCCACAATGATAG
>WNGS01165339.1:8711311-8726257 GCA_020271785.1 Procambarus virginalis
GTCCAGAAGGCCCACAAGAACAAGGTTCCGACGGACCTCCATGACCCCTACTATCGTGATTATGAGGTGAGCTTACTCTCAGGGTGCTATCGTCATGGACCACTACATAACCACCACCCCACTTTCTCTACCTCCACCCATAGCCACCTCCACCATACCCTCTACCTTCACCCACAGCCACTACACCCTCTACCTTCACCCACAGCCACTACACCCTCTACCTTCACCCACACACAATTCCACCAACAGCCACTACCACCACCATTACTACTTCAACCTATTGTTGGAAATGCAGAATAAGCCCAATGAAAAGTCAGTGTGCCATTACTACATTAGAAAACAGTGTGTCTACATTAGAGGGCCATGACAGTTCAACCTCCAACCGGTAAACATAAGAAATATTGCTGGAACACACGTTTGAAACATTCATGAGTTAACCTAACAAATAGCCCCAGGAGTTATCGAATCAGTAAGGTTGGAAAGAAGATACTCATAAAATTTATTTGTGAATATTTATTTTTGTTCATATGGGGAGTTAATGGACTGAGTTAATTTTATATTGTGATTAAATTTCAGGGAGCAGAACACCTTAAACCAGGCATTGTGCACAGGTTGGCCAATGCAGACCTATACTGCTCTGCATTGGCCAACATCTATGGTGACCCAAACTTCCACAATCTGAGCCACTGGAACATCATACAAGCCTTGGCTAGAAAGGGTGTCTATGTTGCTGAGCCCACTGACGTTGCCCTTACTGAGACCGTACTCATTCAGGTCACGCCCATCAAAATGGTACGTTTTTATTGACTTTTGAATAATCTACTTTACTAATTTTTTTAATTTTTTTCTATTTTTCTTCTATTTTAAGGAATATTTTTATTGTATTTTTTGTGTAGCATTTTGTCAGTGAACTAAATTTATATTGATGTATGGTAGCTGGGGGCTTGGTGTACATGCATATGGAAGAAAAGAATAGATCCATGTACTGTATGTTCTGAAATTGCATTACAGGCTAACCTATTATACAAAACAAATTGAGACTGATAAAATGTGCAGTAAATGCACACCACCATGTGCACCTGAATACGTGCAGTGCATGCACATGCACATATTCAGTGTATGTGCACCTGCACATACGTGCAGTAATGTAGCTCTGCATTATATTTATGCAGCATAAATTTTCTTAACCGTTATTTAGTGTATAATGACTATAAAATTTACATATTTCTACTTAAAATGTAGAGTGCGAATTTAAAGTAACTGGTTTTATAATGTGTATTTTGTAATACTGTTACCAGTCTGCTCACTTGGCTGTGATAGAAGCAATGATGGCACTGTACATTAGAGAGGTGGTGGTAGCAGATCGAGCAGTGACTGTGTTACAGCGTGTCAGTGGTGGAATGATGCCTGACCGCATCCCTCAGGACCAAGAAGAAGCTCTTGTGTTGTGGATCAGTCATGTCACACAAGCCTTGCAAGAGCGAATACATCAACAGGTTCAATCTCAGGTTAGTTTTGACATAATGTTGTTTGCTTTATCAGATGTTTAATATTCCAGAGGATTTATAAATAAGACTGTTGTATGCTAGGAACTGCACAAGTAAGGCAATTTTCTTTCCACATTTAGCAGAGGTAACAAAACCTAAACATTTAAAATGCTGTACAGTACCATATTCTTAACCAGTGCTCATTGTTTCTCAGAAATATCTTGACAAAGATCTTTGTGAAATTGTTTTATGCTGTGGCATACAATGTACTCTACAGTGTTTAGATGACTAGCTTATTTTAATATTTTATTTATTTTATCCATTATTTTTGAAAGGATGTGCTTTTAATAAAAATTGTCACTTTCCCTTGCAGTTTAAAATGCACATTTTTTGTTAATAGGCACAACTTCTCTAATGGAGAAAAGTCTTGATCATTATGATTTATATACTACAGATTTGATTGTGAAAATAAAGCATGGTTTTTAAATGGCTTTTATCATTGATATTGTATATGATTTAGAAAATAGAAAATGGGGATTTTATATTGGCACTTGGAATTTTAAAGTTAACAAAAAGGCCAACTTGTGTAGGCCACTGTAATGTGCTGTATTTAAGAATTATATGGTAGAGACAAGACCTGCTCTGTGGAGAGGTGGTTTTGTAAGTTGAAGAGCATTATTTTGTATACAAGATATAATTTGTAGTGGAAGTGCTCTTATTGACTCTATAGTTTTTGTAGTGTAGGTAGTGCTTGAGTCTATATACTGTACTGATTTTTAAATGGACATAAATATTATATAGTATATTGAGCACTAATACTGTATAGTGGAAAAATGATTTTTAATACATTAGAGATGATGCTTTGTTTATGGGAAAAAAAGCTTGTGCTTTTTTTTTTAATACCCATTTATACATTTTCTTCTGTACTCCATGGACAGGGTTAGAGATCTTTTAAACAGTGCTTAGTCGATCTGTTCAGTGTTTTATTGAACAATCAAGCACAGAAGAGGATTTTAGTGCTTTTAAATGCTAATGCTTTTAGAACTGTGCTAATGGACAAAATTCTCTTGCTTATGATAGGTACAGTAATTTTAACTCTGCTCTGATATTGACTATTCTCGTTGACTTTAGAGGCCCAAGGATAACTCACATTGGCTCATTTTTATGGATGGTGTGCATCAGGTTTGGACAGAGTACTGTATTAAAGTGTGTCAAGACAAAATTAATCAATATAAAGATGTGATAAACTTAACACTTTTAGTAAGAGTCATATGTTGGTTGTGAAACTGCTAGTGTCTCAGGGTAAGCATACTGATTACTGGGGAAACTGTGTTAATCACCATTCATTGATGAGTGAGTATGTAGTGTGTCATAACACCACCACTTTCCAGGACCAGGAGTTGCCTGTTTTCCCACGCATTCAAGACCTGAGTGACCTGAGTGATGGCATTGGCTTGGCTGCTCTCATAGCCTTCTACTGTCCCCAAGAGCTTCCTTGGGGAGATATAGCCGTTGCTGATCCTCCTTCCATTGCTGATTCACTATATAACATTAGTTTGGTTATCAGGTTTTGCCAAGAGAGTCTGCCATATAACCCTTGTCTCCTAACCAAAGAAGATATTGTATATATGCACAGGTAAGAGTTCTATATTTTTCTCATTAAATGGTGCCTCATTTGATGCATTTACAAATACTGTTTATAAATATTTTGATGTTTTATAACTGCATAAGAATATTAAATATTTATTGAAAATGAGTGCAAGTTTATCTGTTTTGCACTTTTTTGGTAATCATTTTTAAATGTCAATTTTATATGGCTACATTATTACTTAAATATTTGATTGCTTTAATTTTCAGCTCAGTGAAGCAGAATGTGCTGGCTTTTGCAGCAGAGCTATTTTTTCTTCTTGAGCTGGAACCTGTTTCATGCGTATCACTACCAGGTACTAAGAAGACCTCTACTAAATTTATCCAGCTCTCTTCCCCAGGTTTGTTTTGGTTGGTTGCCTACCTCTGTACAATTAATATCAATCGTATCCTTAATGGAAGGAACTTTGATCCAGAAAACATTGTGCAGAATTATTTTTCCAGTCATTGTATCCCTGGGAGTCGACACATGGTGCTAACAGCTTTGGCAGAGGTCAGGCATGGTTGTTACCTCCTAACCAGAATTTCAAACCACTTGTAACAATTTACTAATGCCATAGATTGTAGCAGCTAATGTCTAAAATTTTGATTGTTATATCAGAAACTAAGCACGGGTGGAACCTAATCCCTGCTCATTTTATGGCCGAGACTGAATCATTGCTGTAGTGCTGTTTTTTGTATTATTCCTGCTGTGGAATTAGCAAGGTAGAATAACCTTTCTTTATTTCTGTGTGAATGTTTCTCTTGTTTAATAAATTTTTATATAGTAAGAAAACATTTTAGATTACTGTACTTTCATGCTGTTATGAACTTACAGTAATTTTTTTTAATACATAACTTGACTCACTACTAGTAGAATTAAAAGTTTTAATTTTTGCTTTAAGAACCTCCGAGTATCGTTCACCATTTGCTTGCATATGTTTCGTTGCTTGCTGGTTGCACACTGCTTCTCTTGCTAGAGTAATGGGACATTGTTTTGCATATTTGTATGAACATTCTCACAACTGGTCTTCAAGTACTCAGTAAACTGATTCATTTTAATGATTCTCTGGATGCTGCAGTATCCAACAAGCATTACTGGTATGTATTATAAGAGGATGTTACCTAGTAGTACTAACAAATTATATTATATTTGTTATTCATTAGTCATGACAGCCTGGCTTCTAGTATTTTGCTATGTGGATGGTAAAAAGTGGGTCATATGGTATACTGTACAGGTGGTGGTGGGTGCAGCGGTTGGAGTGGGTACCAACGGAGCATGAAGGTCATCCCTGACCTCCGAGCGAGCCTCTCGCCCTCCTCGGCCCACTCCACCGCCTCCTCATATTCTTCTGCCCGGTCTTCCTCCCATTCACAGCAACGGTCACCCTATTCCACGCTGAGAGGTATACTAATCCTTATAGATATGCGTCCTGCATGGTCCCTACTCTTCTCCAGTAGTTATGTAGCTTTACCACTTAGGTATTATTAGATATAATTTGTTTCTGAATTGGGTATCAGTGAAAGCTTTGATCTAAGTCAACCTTTTTAACTCATTAGCTTAAGAGCTATGATAATATATATTAACTTCATCAGATCCAAGTCATCAGTATGCTTCACTTTTGTAAGTGTAAGATAGCATTAATAGACCAGGATTAATGTTACTGTGTGGGGTGTGTGTGTGTGTGTGTGCACTAATGTATGTTTGTGCATGCATGTGCATACATAAGAAAATGACAATCAGCAACATGGTCACAACATAAGATTTTTTATAGGCATTTACAAAGTGAATAAAAACTAAATATTTACCATGAATAAGGATAGGATGAGAGAGTATGGTTAGAAACGGAAGCTCAGATGAGCCTTAGGATATAAGAAAGCACTTCTTCATTAGGCAAGTGGAATAAACTAAAATAGCAAGGGAAATATTTGGGGCAGTTTCTGCATATAGAAAGAGTAGGTATGGTAAAAAGCAAGGTCAGTAGCCATTACAATAAGTGACTTCCAAAATGTAAACTTTTTAGTATGAGTAGTTATAAAATGGGAAAGAATGGACATAAATTTGTTTAAAAAGTTGATGCATTGAATAATGGATAATTAAAAGGTGGGCCCCAGCAGTTGAAAATTTTCTGCAGTCACATCTAGGTAAGCACACACATGGGTACCCACTCACAAATATGGTGAATTTTAGGATAGCCTTCAAGTACTGTACAGTACAGTGGAACCTCGGGTAACAAACATACCTCTTTATGAATTTTTCTTGTTACAAGCTCAGTTTCTTCGTAAAATTCTAATCAGTTTACGAGCTTTGCCACGCTTTGCAAGTTTGTCGATACCCCGTATGGGTCAACTGAGTGCATGGTTCCTGGTGGCACGGGCGATTGCGCTTCAGTTTACCAGTGCCTCCTGCCTAGTGACGATCATGTTTGAATTCTTGTAAAGAATTGAATTGTTTTTCAGCTTTTTTGTTTTTTAAACATAACAATAATTATTATATACCATGCCATGGGTCCCAATAAAGTCGGTGGTAAGGTTCAACCTAAGAAAATAGTTGTGAATAGAGGCAGTAGAGGATGGCCCTCATTAATTAAGAAAGTGTGTGAAGTATGGGAAGAACTGCAAAGTTTTATTGAAAAAACTCGCATAGATAAAGTTGTAACAGGCCGTTGCATTGACCTTTTTAATGATAATGTAATGTCTCGCTACAGAGAGGTGTTAAAACGTAGGGGGAAAACAAGTCTCTTTTAGACAGATTCTTAGTAAGACAAGTAAGCAGTGATCCATAACCAGGTCTTTGTGGTATGCCTGCAAAATGTAGGGGAGAGAGAGAGTACCCTGGAAAAGTCATCACTGCTTGATGTTATAATGGAAGGGGATTCACCTTCCAAACACTAACATCTCTCCTCCTCCCCCCCCACCCTCCTCACCATCTTCCATATGCCAACAAGTCATCAATGAAGATAAACTATAACATGTACATACTATAGTACAAAATATTTGTGTGTATTATGTATGAAATGTGTTTTGAAGTTAATACTTTTTGGAGTGTGGAATGGATTAATTCAATTTACATTATTTATTAGGGGAAAATTTGTTTAGGTTTGAAAATTTTCGGTTTACGTCCCGTCTCTGGAATAAATTAAATTGGAAAACCAAGGTACCACTGTAATCTACTCAGATGGAGGAATGTTGAATTAAATTATTTACAACATGCATCAGACCTGAACTGGAATATGGAGCTATGGTATGGTGCCTGGACTTAAAGGAAACATTCAATATTGTCAGAAAAGTGCAAAAGTATGCAATAAACTTTTGAGTCGAGAATATGGCATGTCGGGAATGATTTAAGCCTGGATTTGTTAAGATTGAAAGATTGAAGAAAATTGGGATGTGAGCATCACAATTTGAACAGGTATATAAGAAACAGACCAGAAAAGGTTTTTGAAACCAGAAGGAAGCAGACTTGGAGTTCATAGCTGTAGACTATGAGAATAAAACAAAGGTGTAGAAAGGATAGAAGGATGTTCTGTTACCAAAAGAATTGTCTAATGTATAGTTAGAATAATTTGTGAAAGTAGTGCATGGTAAAATACAATAGTAATTTAAGTTTTAAAATTGTTGGTAAAATACACAAGGAAGATACACCACAAGTATAGCTCTTTAAATATAAATATAAACGGGAAATAATTATATTTTTTAATAAATTAGTTAATATGTCTGTACTAAAAGATTTACTCCAAAAAGCCAATCAGGATAATTTAAAAATCATTANATATTCATTAATATGTATGTGAGCTATGAACTCACTTGATCAAATTTTTTTCTAATTAATGACATGCATAATAACAATAATTATTTTTATTTTGTAATATTAGCCAGGGAAATGTTATATCTATGTAATTGAAAGATTTAAATAGCAGAGCCAATTCTCGTAGGTTTCTGAAGTGAAGTGTCAATTGACATAGTGGCATTGATCTTGGAGAACTGCTTGTGCGTATAATTACTTAAGCTGTCGTCAAAGGTTTTGAAGTTAGGAACCTAAATAGGAATTCTTTCAAGACAGTCTAGACAGTCAGTATAAGATGAACAAAAAATAAAAGTAGAGATGGCTGCAACGATATTAGTGTCCCAACTAACGGGGCTAAGTTACAAGGATAGGTTAAGGGAATTGCAACCATAGAAGAGAGAAGAAACAATGGATATGATCACTACATACATGACAGTGCAAGACAAGATGGGCAAGGACATCCTCTTTAAATGAGTGTGAGAGTAGGACACTATGCACTATGACGTAGGTGGAATAAAAAATCTCGATTAAGTCCAAAAAGTTGGAATGCACTGATAGTAGTAGTAGTGGAAGCCACCTCCTCCATGTACAACTTTAAGGACAAAATTGGACAGTCGGGAAGTTAATATAAAACTCAAGAGTACAAGAAGGGTAGGAGGCGAGGTATAGAGAGCAACACCTCACTTCCCTGAGGTGAGGGAGGCGGAAGTCCTCCCTGCCGTCCTCAGTTGTCACAGGTAGTGGGTGTCCCTGGCCGCCAGACTGGGGGACGGGGCGCTCACTCACCCACTAAAAAAGTAACGAGCAGCGGGGATGGGGGGGGGGGGGTTGTTGGTGTGGTGGTGATTGTTTGCCGTTTAGAGCTGGATAAGGAGACACCCTTGTGAGTTTACTTACTATTGGGGGTGCAATAGATGCTGTTTTGACGATGTGTGAACCTAGCACCTCTCCATGAACCTAATCAAGCAGCACCTCCCCACAAACCTAGCACACAGCATGTGAAGCCCCACCACCACCACCACCACCACGGGAGGGAGCAGGATGACTCCTAGTGTAAAGTAGGGCGCGAGTTAGTAACTGGGCTTCCACCTCCAAGCATAGTTACCGGCTATACTTCTCGCACCCGGCCATCTCACCTATATCAGTTCATACTTAATTCCTTACTTTTTTACCGATGGGTGGAGGGGATACCTTGAGGATACCTTACCTTGAGGTGCTTCCGGGCTTATCGTCCCCGCGGCCAGGTCATCGACCAGGCCTCCTGGTTGCTGGACTGATCAACCAGGCTGTTGGACGCGGCTGCTCGCAGCCTGACGTATGAGTCACAACCTGGTTGATCAGGAGGGTTTAGAATCCGGACCGCGGGGATTTAATCCTCGGAACCATCTCAAAGTAGACGGATACAAGAGATTACTTCTGACTGTTGTTAGCAGACTTAGAATTTTCACTTCACAACTGATCTTAAATCTTATCCTTACCCTACTAGTATTCCCTGAAATGGGATGTGCCAGTCGGTTAAACCCAGGTTCCAGACTGCTGAAAGGTGATTGAACAGTTAGGGATCGGTTGACAATTGTCCCTCCCTCCCTGCTCAGGGTTCGATCTCAGGTGGGTATCATTGGCGAGGGGTGAGGTTGTTACTGCTGCACCACATTGCTTTATCATCATCCTTAATCGAGGCGTTTACTAACACCTGGTTATGGGCTATTCATGCCCGTGCCACCTCTTGGCTGGCTTAATCTTTATCAATCTAACACCTGGCTAAGCTCCACCGCGGCTAACCTACCTTGAGGTGTTTCGAGGGCTTAGCGTCCCCGCGGCGCGGTCATCGACCAGGCCTCGACCAGACCTAGAGTTCAGTATGCCAATGTATTTCTCCAACACTATTTTTTTTTCGAAAGTACCTCTTCCACGTAAGTACCCCTCCCCCTCCGGAAGCTTAATTAAATAGGGCAAGCTCCTACGTACCTAGTTAAGCGCCACTGGATTGGTATGTTAGTAAGTATGTTAGTGCCTTAATTAGACTTCATTCCAAAAGCCTGATTGTAATGAAATTGTGGGAAGCCACTGGTTAAGCAGAATATTAAATGATGCTCTCAATCAATTTCTTATTTATTTCGTCTGATATTGATATTATGATACTTCATAAATAGATGCTCTTACAGGAGTGGATTATATCTGCAATATACCAGCAACCGTAAGTAAGTAATATGGTATACAACTTAAGTAGAACTTGATAACCATAAGAACGCGAGATAAACAGTATTTTGAATTTGCTCACTTATTGTGCACCCCATAGCCATCCCGCGGGTGGTAGTAGAAAATGTTGAGAGGCACACAGTGGGCTTAGGAAGTGAACTCCAAGTTTGTAAGAAGAGCTAGAAGATGAACAGATTGCTAGGTGTCACTGCGGCTCAGTTTTATCCTTGCCTTTAACTTAGAAGTAATATAGGGGCTGTTTTTTTATTTTTACTAGAGCCATTTTCAGTAGTGTATCAGATATAACGCATTGCCATAAACTCTAGCCAAATAACCTGACTTTGCCCGTTTAAAATTAATAAGATTTACATATTCACAGTCAAAATGGTTGATATTGTGACCGATGCCCATAAATATTTCTGGTAAGAATATTATATCACCTAAATTACTGGGAACGACTCAAAGCTCTCCAAATGTACTCACTAGCAAGAAGACGAGAGAGATATCAAATAATATACACCTGGAAGATACTGGAGGGCCAAGTACCAAATCTACACAGTAAAATAACAACGTACTGGAGTGAACGATATGGAAGAAAATGCAGAATAGAACCAGTGAAGAGCAGAGGTGCCATTGGCACAATCAGAGAGCACTGTATTAACATCAGAGGTCCGCGGTTGTTCAACGTTCTCCCAGCAAGCATAAGAAATATTGCCGGAACAACCGTGGACATCTTCAAGAGGAAACTAGATTTATTCCTCCAAGGAGTTCCGGACCAACCGGGCTGTGGTGGGTATGTGGGCCTGCGGGCCACTCCAAGCAACAGCCTGGTGGACCAAACTCTCACAAGTCAAGCCTGGCCTCGGGCCGGGCTTGGGGAGTAGAAGAACTCCCAGAACCCCATCAACCAGGTATCAACCAGGTATTAGAAATGCGCAATATATGTGCATATTTATAAAAAATTTTAAAGATGCGGACCGGTTATAGTGTGTTTATAACAGTGCTGATGATGATTTGCTGATAATGTTCGAGCAGTTTTGTATATGGCAAAAGGTACCCGAGCGTTACATTCATCCATATTATGAGTTTAACTATATATTACAGGTATACAAATTTGCAAGAGCCAATGTAAACGCTTAAAATTTGGTTAACTAATATATGTTCAAATAATTATCCAGACTTCTTGCGAGCAGCGTCCCCCGTCCCACCTGTTGCTCGCTCGCTGACCAAGATGCTCTCTCCTATTCACTTCTTATTGTCTCTCTGATAATTGTCCCTTTGTCCCTTTGAAATATCATCTAAATCAATTCATTACTCAAACTGGTGCCATAGATTGTCATTAGTGTTTCTTTTCTGAGATTTTTGGAGGTGGGGGACTTACTTAAGTCTGTCGTGCGTGTTGGGGTCAGCAAGGTGTGGGGGAATAGGGAATGGTCAACCCATCCTCCTAAGATATAAGTACTTATGGTAAGTATTTCGTCAAAAGTACCACTGTGTACTTTATTTTACTTTACTTTTGGTAAAAGTTCTTGTACTTTATGCTTTCTTTGGTGATGGAGCACTAGAAAGTTGACTTTGTTTTCAAACCCATTGGCAATATATCTTGGTTCAACCCGTCCTCCGAATTGAAAGTACGATTTAATACTAAGTGTAATAAGTACACTTTCTTACTGTCATAAACAGTGCATAATTGCACTTATGGGGCTGTTACATTTACCCAACTCCCTCCCCCAATTTAATTCTCCTCGTTTTCTGTTAAAACACTCAGAATTTTAGGATGAAGTTTTCAACTTCAGGTTGCAATACACACGTTTTAAATATCAGGAATTTCTTTTTCAGGTTTATTAAACAATATAGATTTTATACAATTTTAAAATATCCTGAGTTTTTTACAATTTATTGACATATTTTAGTTTTGTTTTATTTGTTTTATAAAACTGTAATATCAATATAGCTATAGGTTAAGTACTAATTGTAATTAAGAAGCAATAAAATTATTATCTTCAAAACTAAGACGGTTAGGTGAGGTTGTGGTTTTCTATTCAGATTTTCAGGTAAACTCAAATATTCACAATATATTTGACAGTACGATTTAATACTTAGTGAAAATAAGTACAATTCCTAACTGCTATGAATAGTACATTATTGCACTTATTTGTCTCCTTACATTTACCACCCCATTTTTGGAGGACGGGCTGGTTGGTTAAGTCGCTCCACAACATTATCACTTGGACCCTCGACTTCCTATGGCGTTCCCTGCTATTTATTTACTAATAATTTCGTTATGAAATTTGATTATTTCTGAGTAAAAATAAATTTGATCATATTCTGCATTCAGCACCAACATTATAGTGAATAAATATGCCATATTTCTTCATTACTTATGTAATGCTAGCATGATTTGGGTAGATTTGGGGAATTCTATGGACTCCAATATATTGGTACTTTCGACTAAGCAGTTACTATAAGTACTATAAATATAAGTATATCTTAGGAAGATGGGTTGGAATAGGACAATGTGTTGGGTGCAAGGTGTGCAAGTTTTCAAGTGGTGGCTAGCAAGCTTTCACAGTGTGGCAATGTGTTTTATGGACACATAACCTTCCCGGAGGAAAAACTGCGTGAAAGTAAGGAAAGTGGGATGGAGAGCTGTCAGAGCCATCTGCTATCCACCACCTGCTAGTGTGTGCAAGGCACGCCTTCAATGTTGTATGGCTTTAGTCTCCATTATTTATGTGACTGAGGGTTACTGCCATGTTCGCCTAAATATGTTGTCGGTCCTCTCTCCAGTGCACCACCTTTACGTGGGGAGGGAAAAGTGTACTGTATACCTTCATCAGAGGTTCACGGTTGTTCAACGCCCTACCAGCGAATATCAGAAATATTGCCAGAACAACTGTGGACATCTTCAAGAGAAAACTAGACAGTTTTCTCCAAGGAGTGCCGGACCAACCGGGCCGTGGTGGGTATGTGGGCCTGCGGGCCGCTCCAAGCAACAGCCTGGTGGACCAAACTCTCACAAGTCAAACCTGGCCTCGGGCTGGGCTTGGAGAGTAGAACAATTACCAGAACCCCATCAACCAGGTACCTGTAGTCAGTTTTGAGATTTCTTCCACTCTCCAAGCTCGGACTGGGGCTAGGCTTATTTGGTTATGTCTGCTCTCCTGGTGAAGCTAAGAGTGTGTGATTTATGAAGTCCTCTTTCTATCCAAAGAATGAGACCACCTGTGGTGATACTCTAAAGACCATAGGGGCCCCCTGCTCTTAATAGCCTCAGGTTGAACCCTTTCAAGTTATTTCCTGACAGGAATTTTACTGAATTATTTTTTCTGCATTTTTGAGTGTCTTTGGAAAGATTTAAAGGAATTGGTTAAAAATTGGCAAGGGCAAGGGCTGTTTAAGGCTGTCCTTAAAACTTACATTTTTCCATGGCTGAAATTTCCTTGTGGTATACCTGGTTGATACCTGGTTGATGGGGTTCTGGGAGTTGTTCTACTCCCCAAGCCCGGCCCGAGGCCAGGCTCGACTTGTGAGAGTTTGATCCACGAGGCTGTTGCTTGGAGCGGCCCGCAGAGCCACATACCCACCACAGCCCGGCTGATCCGGGACTTCTCTTAGGAAACAGTCCAGTTTTCTCTTGAAGATGTCCACGGTTGTTCCGGCAATATTTCTTATAGTCGCTGGGAGGACGTTGAACAACCGCGGACCTCTGATGTTTATACAGTGCTCTGTGATTGTGCCTATGGCACCTCTGCTCTTCACTGGTTCAATCTTGCATTTTCTTCCATATCGTTCACTCCAGTACGTTGTTATTTTACTGTGTAGATTTGGGAACTGGCCCTCCAGTATTTTCCACGTGTATATTATTTGGTATCTCTCTCGTCTCCTTTCTAGAGAGTACATTTGGAGAGCTTTGAGACGATCCCAATAATTTAGGTGTTTTTTCTCGTCTATGCGTGCCGTATATGTTCTCTGTATTCCCTCTATTTCAGCAATCTCTCCTGCTCTGAAGGGGGAAGTGAGTACTGAGCAGTATTCGAGACGGGACAACACAAGTGACTTGAAGAGTACAACCATTGTGATGGGATCCCTGGATTTGAAAGTTCTCGTAATCCATCCGATCATTTTTCTGGCTGATGCGATATTTGCTTGGTTATGCTCCTTAAACGTTAGATCGTCGGACATTATTATTCCCAAATCCTTGACATGCTGTTTTTCTACTATGGGAAGATTTGATTGTATTTTGTACCCTGTATTATGTTTCAGATCCTCATTTTTGCCGTACCTGAGTACCTGAAATTTATCACTGTTAAACATCGTATTATTTTCTGTTAAACATCATATTATTATTGGTTGTTTTTAACTGTAGAAGGAAGCCATTTTACTGGCTGAACGATAGGAAGAATTGTTCCATCCTATATTTTGCACAGATTCTCAGTCTTTATCTAGTCATAACTCCACATGATGGCCACTTATAAGAATTGAAAGAATAAGTTTTAAAACAGGTTTGCGCAGCAGTATACATACATTGACTGCCAGCTCACGGTTAATTGAAGATGATGGATAAGTGGTGCTCACGTGTCTCCCAGACCTTGCCAGATATATGAATGTATGTTAACACATGTACATGCTAAAAATATTAATTCTTTAAATTCAGTACCAATCAGTTTTTATATAATTTAATGATTAAAACTAGGTGAAAGTAAAATAAAAATTTACTCTGTTTTCCCATGGAGAAGTACAAATTATAACCCATTTAGACTGAGATTATTTACCACAGGTTGAGAACCCCTATTAAGTAGTAATAAAATGGGGTGACTGCCACCTGTTGGAGTTGAGCCTAGATTATATTAGATTAGTGACGATTTAACTTAAGTATGTGTGTGTATATATATATATATATATATATATATATATATATATATATATATATATATATATATATATATATATATACACACCACACACACACACACACACACACACACACACACACACACACACCCACACACACACACACACACACACACACACACGAGAGATAAGAAATTTAGATGATTGTCTGCCCTTCAAGAAGACCTGGATAAAATAAGTATATGAGCACCACTTGGCAATGGAATTTAATGTTAATAATGTCATGTTATGGAATGTGGAATAAGAACATAGACCCCACACAACCTATATATATGTGAGAAATCTTAAAGAACTCTGATAAAGAAAGAGATCTAGGGGTGGTTCTAGATAGAAAACTATCACCTGAAGACCACATAAAGAATATTGTGCAAGTCCTATGCTATGCTTTCTACTTCAGATTGCTTTTTAATACAGGATGGGGATATACTAAAGAAATTGTTCATGACTTTTGTTAGGCCAAAGCTAGAATATGCAGCTGTTGTTTGGTGCCCATATCTTAGAAGCACATCAACAAACTGGAAAAGGTGCAAAGACATGCTACTAAGTGGCTCCCAGAACTGAAGGGTAAGAGCTACGAGGAAGGTTAGAAGCACTAATATGCCAAAACTAGAAGACAGAAGAAAAAGAGGTGATATGATCACTCATACAAAATAGTACAG
This sequence comes from Procambarus virginalis, assembly GCA_020271785.1. Lineage (NCBI taxonomy): Eukaryota > Metazoa > Arthropoda > Malacostraca > Decapoda > Cambaridae > Procambarus > Procambarus virginalis. The sequence goes on from WNGS01165339.1 coordinate 8,725,984, forward strand.
GAATTGATAAAATCGACAGGAAAGATTTCCTGAGACCTGGAACTTCAAGAACAGAGGTCATAGATATAAACTGGCTAAACACAGATGCCGAAGAAAACATAAGAAAATTCACTTTCGCAAACAGAGGGGTAGACGTTTGAACAAGTTGGGGAGAAGGTGGTGAGTCCAAGACCGTCAGTAGTTTCAAAGCGTATATGACAAGATTGGCTGGGAAGACGGGACACCACGAGCGTAGCTCTCATCCTGTAACTACACTTAGGAATTACACACACAC
>WNGS01165339.1:8734313-8753182 GCA_020271785.1 Procambarus virginalis
TGTGGTGCAGGGTGGGCCTGGGGTGGCAGGTTGGGGCGGTAGGTTGTGAGGTGTGGCAGGGTGGGCTTGGGGCGGTAGCCGTGCAGTTGGGCCTTGGGCTAGGAGTGTGGGCAGGGAGCCGCGCCCACTTGGGGCGGGTAGTGTGGTGCAGGGTGGGCCTTGGGGCGGTAGTGTGGTGCGGGGCAGTATGTGGGGTTATAGGTTGTGGCTGTTGGTGGAGTGGTGTGGCAGGGGCTGCTAGTCGTGGTGCCAGGGGTCTGGGGGCGGTAGTGGTGAGGTAGTGCAGGGACTGGGGCGGGTCAGTCTGGGGCTGGTAGTGTGGTGCAGGGTGTGCCTTGGGGCGGGGGGTCAGTGTGGTGCAGGGTGTGGCAGGGTGGGCCAGGAATGACCTTAACTGTATCAGGGGTTTTCAGCGGAGGTGAAGTAGCCTCCGGGTGGTTAAGGCCAGTGTCCACGCTGCCTACAAGGGACGGCTGGTGGCGGAGTATACCAGAGGTCCGGCCCCGGTCACGCTGGTGTTCCCCGCGGCCTGGTGTGAAGCCACAGCCGGCAGTTGGTGGTGTACACGCTGGAGTACACTATCAAAGGCCACCACTTCATCTTTCTAGCACAGATATAAGAAATATTGCTAAAACAATTGTGGATATTTTCAGTAGCGAATTTGACATGTTTGAGGAGGTAGCGCAGGTTGTTGTGATGACCGAAGGTTGCCCGTCAGCCCCATTTAAGTCTTCGTAGTTTATTATGGATTACCATACTTCATCACGGGTGCAAGGTAGGTGGATAGATAATTATCAGGAGGGAGAAAAAGCACTAAGCCGCTTCATGACTATATAGACATTGGAAGGCGATATAAGGATTTGGGATAGGACGGAGCGGCAAGGAATGTTGACCAATTATTGTTGAACGGTCGGGGGATTGAACTCAGACCTGTAATAACGCGAAGCCTCGTTTTATCCCCAGTTCAACTTCTGAAAGGTTAGTCACACGATCGTTTCAGGTACTGGACACCAATGACCTTCATCAGGTAAACTGTTACTTTAGTGATGAACTATACGGTTTTAATTTAATATGATGCCGCCTGCGCCAGGTGTAGTGAGGGTGGGGAGGTTAGCAGGTGTGTGAGGGTGAGGGAGGGTTAGCAGGTGTGTGAGGGTGGGTAGGTTAGCCAGGTGTGTGAGGGTGGGGAGGTTAGCCGTGTGTAGTGAGGGTGGGGAGGTTAGGCCAGGTGTGTGAGGGTTGGGGAGGCTAGCCAGGTGTATGGTGGATTGAGTGGGTTGGGGAGGTTAGCCAGGTGTGTGAGGGGTTGGGGAGGTTAGCCAGGGCTGTTGGGGTGGGTAGGTAGCAGGTGGTGGGGAGGTTAGCCAGGTGTGTGAGGGGTTGGGAGAGGTTAGCCAGGTGTGTGAGGGTGAGGGAGGTTAGCCAGGTGTGTGAGGGTGAGGAGGTTAGCCAGGTGTAGTGAGGGGTGGGGAGGTTAGCCAGGTGATGAGGAGGGGGTAGGAGAGGTGTATGAGGGTTGGAGAGGTTAGCCAGGTGTGTGAGTGGTGGGTAGGTTAGCCAGGTGTGTGAGGGTGGGTATGGTTAGCCAGGTTGTGTGAGGGTGGGGGAGGTTGGCCAGGTTGTGAAGGGTGGAGGAGGTTAGCCAGGTGTGTGAGGGTGGGAGGGGTAGCCAGGGTGTGTGAGGGTGGGGAGAGTTAGCTAGGTGTATGAGGGGTGGTGTAGGTTAGCCAGGTGGTGTAGGTTGCAGGGTGTAGTGGGGACGTTAGCCAGGGTGTAGTGGAGAGAGGTGGTGGAGTGTTGCGGGAGGTTGCAGTGTGTGAGGGTTCGGGGAGGTTAGCCAGGTGTGTGAAGCAGGTGGAGAGGTTAGCCAGGTGTGTGAGGGGTTGGGAGAGGTTAGCCAGGTGTGTGAGGGGTGGGGGAGGTTAGCCAGGTGTGTGAGGGTGGAGAGGTTAGCCAGGTGTGTGAGGGGTGGGGAGGTTAGCCAGGTGTGTGAGGGTGGAGAGGTTAGCCAGGTGTGTGAGGGGTTGGAGAGGTTAGCCTAGGTGTGTGACGGGTGGGGAGGTTAGCCAGGTGTTGTGTGTGTGTACTGCCTACACCAGGCAACTTTGGCAGTTCTTGGCTTGACACTTCTGGATAGAATATATCACTGCATGAAATGTGTCAAACATTTCTGATAGTTGACTCAACTGTAAAGTTAAACAACTGAGCACAGGAAGAGCAAAACTTAGAAACCAGACACAGCTAATTACACTCAATATTTAAAAAGCTTAAGATTTTTATGCATTTTTAGGGGGGGGGGAGGTTTTTATTGGTTAGACTGAACAATATTTAAATTTAGATTGTAACAATCACTTAGTGTATTAATCAGTTTTGTTCTTGAATATGTGCTTTAGGGGGGGGGGGGAATTGTATATATAATAATTTGCTGTATTTGTTTTACGCTTAATGTATTTAGGTGTGATAGGCACTTCACGGGGATGGTTATACATAATACATTAGCCAGCCTGGCCAGCCTGCTGGCTGGTATTGTGTTTACAAACTGATGTATGCGTGTAACGGACTTGGAGAATAATTTTTGACTAATTTGATGTGCATGGGTGAGCGGTGGAGCCTGAGAGAGAGAGGAGTGTGTTCCTGGCAGGTGGTGGTGGTGGGGTGTGTGGTAGGTTCAGGTGGACAGCAGTGTGGCGAGGGGCAAGACTATGGTGCCTTACTCCATGGCAACAATCAAGTAATAACGTGCTCGTATCGCAAGCCAGACGTAGATATATAAGCATGCTAACAAGAGGGTTAATATAAAAATGTTGTGGATTCCTTATAGCATCACCGCGGCCCGGTCGTCGACCAGGCCTCCTCGTTGCTGGACTGGTCAACCAGGCTGTTGGACGCGGCTGCTCGCAGCCTGACGTATGACTGACGTATGAACAGGTATCCTTTGGAGGTGCTTATCGAGTTCTCTCTTGAACACTGTGAGGGGTCGGCCAGTTATGCCCCTTATGTGTAGTGGAAGCGTGTTGAACAGTCTCGGGCCTCTGATGTTGATAGAGTTCTCTCTCAGAATACCTGTTGCACCTCTGTTCTTCACGGGGGTATTCTGCACATCCTGCCATGTCTCCTGGTCTCTTGATATTATTTCTGTGTGCAGGTTTGGGACCAGCCCCTCTACTATTTTCCACGTGTAAATTATTGTCTTTCCCACCTGCGCTCAAGAGAATTCAGATTTAGGTTCTTTCCTAAAGGTCCCAGTAGTTTAGATGTTTTACCGAGTGGATTCTAGCAGTAAAGGATCTCTGCACGCTCAGCATTTTCTCCAGCTTTGAAAGGGGCTGTCATTGTGCAGCAGTACTCCACTCTAGAGAACACAAGCGTCTTGAAAAGTATCATCATCGGTATAGCATCTCTAGTGTGAATGGATCTTGTTATCCAACCTGTCATTTTTCTTGCAGTTGTGACGGCTACTTTATTGTGTTCTTTAAAGGTAAGGTCTTCCGACATGAGTACACCCAGATCCTTTACATTGCCTTTTCGTTCTATGTTATGATTTGCCTGAGTTTTGTACGTGGTTTCCGTTTTTATATTTTCATTTTTTCCGTAGCGCATGAGCTGGAACTTGTCTTCGTTAAACACCATATTATTTTCTGTAGCCCATAGAAAGACCTGATCTACATCTGATTGCAACTTTGCTGTGTCCTCTATGTTGCCTACTCTCATGAAGATACTAGTGTCATCTGCAAAGGATGATACAGTACTATAGATTGTGTCCTTGTCTATGTCCGATATGAGGATGAGAAAAAGTACTGGAGCAAGCACAGTACCCTGGGGGACTGAGCTCTTCACGGTTGATGGGCTGGATTTTATTTTGTTGACTATTACACATTGGGTTGTGTTAGTCAGGAAATTGTAGATCCATCTGCCTATTTTTCCGGTAATTCCTTTTGAACGCATTTTATGGGCAATAACACCATGGTCACATTTATCAAAAGCTTTTGCGAAATCTGTGTAAATTACATCAGCGTTTTGTTTGTCTTCCATAGCATCTAATGCCATATCATAGTGGTCCAGCAACTGCGACAGGCAAGAGCGCCCTGTTCTGAAACTATGTTGTCCGGGGTTATGGAGATGCCGTGATTCCATGTATTTTGTGATCTTACTTCTTAGCGCGCACTCAAAAATTTTTATGATGTGATGTTAGTGCTATCGGTCTATAATTTTTGCCTCTGCCTTATTTCCTCCTTTATGAAGTGGTGCTATCTCTGCTGTTTTTAGTATATCAGGAATAACGCCAGTATCTAGGCTTTGTCTCCACAGAATGTGAAGGGCCTGCGATAGTGTCTTTTACAGTTCTTGATGAATATGGAGTTCCAAGAATCCGGGCCTGGTGCAGAGTGCATAGGCTTACTGTTTATGGCTTCTTCAAAATCCAATGGGGATAGGGTGACGTCTGATATATGATTTGATGTTGGTATCATATCCATGAAAAATTCATTTGGGTCATTAATCTTTAGTGTGTTTAGTGGCTCGCTGAAAACAGAGTCGTACTGCTTTCTCAGTAACTCGCTCATTTCTTTGTTGTCATCGGTAAAAGTTCCATCTCCCTTTCGCAGGGGCCCGATACTAGATGTGGTTTTTGATCTTGATTTTGCATAGGAGAAAAAAATATTTCGGATTTCTCATTTCCTTTACACATTGGCCTGCAGGAACATGATAAAGTTGATGCCCTTCCTAAGGCTGCAGTAAATAAAGTCAGTATTGAACGGAATCATGAGTTATCAAATATGTCCCTTAAAAGTGTCATTAGACAAGAACTCCTGGATGAATTTGAAGAAAGTAGAACAGTGCAAACTGGAACTAGCAGGTCCAATGTTCATCACAATGAAATGTGTGAGGTAAAACATGTGTATGGGGCAAGTAACAAAGTCAGTAGACTAACAGATGTTGTCACAGCTCGTATAAGACTTGGCTACAAGTATCTCTGGCAGTTCGGCTTGTATAGGGATCTACATGAAGTAAAGTGTAAAGTGTGTGGACAAAGACAGCGACACACACTCGCTATATTTTTAATTTAGTAAAATACATACTATATTACATTAGTATATTACTAAATATCTTGAATATTTAGTAATATTACTAAATATCTTGAATATTTAGTAATATTAGAATATACATCTATAACACTATATCTTGGATTGTAGTAAAATTGAGCCACTTAGAGATAAATCTAAGCTCACGCTGTATGATATGGCAACCTNCTTAAGATGAAAAAGAAATCTGTATGTTTAGACAGTTCACAGAGGGTTCTTGAATTGTTGAAGATCATAGTGTGGATGAAGGAGAGGTGGATGTCATTCATAGTGTGGATGAAGAAGAGGCGGATGTCATTCATTGTGTAGATGAAGGAGAGATGGATGCCATTCATAGTGTGGATGAAGGAGAGGTGGACGTCATTCCACTGTGCCCGAGTGCTTGCTGCAGTGCCAGACCCAACTTGGTTTCCCATAACACTCTTAAGATGTAGTCGGATAAAGGTTTTGACTTGAGAGGTAGTCGTTAGGGCGCCGTCCCTAGAGGCGGCGGTAGTGTATGCAGTGAAACAGGCCTGGAGGTGGTCACGCCCGTTGTAGTGTAATAATAGTGAGAATGCCAGCTGCCGGACGCCGTTGTGGAGGGGTCAGACTACTGTTAGCAGGTCTCCAGCACATGTTGGGGATGATGTAGGTAAAGGTGGGCTGGTTACCTGGTTGATACCTGGTTGATGGGGTTCTGGGAGTTCTTCTACTCCCCAAGCCCGGCCCGAGGCCAGGCTTGACTTGTGAGAGTTTGGTCCATTAGGCTGTTGCTTGGAGCGGCCCGCAGGCCCACATACCCACCACAGCCCGGCTGGTCCGGAACTCCTTGGAGGAATAAATCTAGTTTCCTCTTGAAGATGTCCACGGTTGTTCCGGCAATATTTCTTATGCTTGCTGGGAGGACGTTGAACAACCGCGGACCTCTGATGTTTATACAGTGTTCTCTGATTGTGCCTATGGCACCCCTGCTCTTCACTGGCTCTATTCTGCATTTTCTTCCATATCGTTCACTCCAGTACGTTGTTATTTTACTGTGTAGATTTGGGACCTGGCCCTCCAGTATCTTCCAGGTGTATATTATTTGATATCTCTCTCGTCTTCTTTCTAGTGAGTACATTTGGAGAGCTTTGAGACGATCCCAATAATTTAGGTGCTTTATCGCGTCTATGCGTGCCGTATATGTTCTCTGTATTCCCTCTATTTCAGCAATCTCTCCTGCTCTAAGGGGGAAGTGAGTACTGAACAGTACTCAAGACGGGACAGCACAAGTGACTTGAAGAGTACAAGCATTGTGATGGGATCCCTGGATTTGAAAGTTCTCGTAATCCATCCTATCATTTTTCTGGCTGTCGCAATATTTGCTTGGTTATGCTCCCTAAACGTTAGGTCGTCAGACATCATTATTCCCAAATCCTTTACATGTTGTTTTCCTACTATGGGCACATTTGATTGTGTTTTGTACCCTGTATTATGTTTAAGGTCCTCATTTTTACCGTACCTGAGTACCTGGAATTTGTCACTGTTAAACATCATATTATTTTCTGATGCCCAGTCGAAAACTTTATTAATATCAGCTTGAAGTTTTTCAATGTCTTCAGCCGAGGTAATTTTCTTACTGATTTTTGTGTCGTCTGCAAAGGATGATACGAAGCTGTGACTTGTATTTTTGTCTATATCTGATATGAGAATAAGGAAAAGCAGCGGTGCAAGGACTGTACCCTGAGGTACAGAGCTTTTAACTGCACTTGGACTAGATTTTATATGGTTGACCGTTACTCGCTGAGTCCTGTTTGACAGAAAACTGAGTATCCAGCGTCCTACTTTACCGGTTATTCCCATTGACTTCATTTTGTGTGCTATCACGCCATGGTCACATTTATCGAATGCCTTTGCGAAGTCCGTGTATATCACATCAGCATTCTGTTTTTCTTCTAATGCCTCAGTGACTTTATCGTAGTGCTCAAGTAGCTGTGAGAGGCACGATCTTCCCGCTCGAAATCCATGTTGGCCTGGGTTGTGAAGGTCATTGGTCTCCATGAAATTGGTGACCTGACTCCTAATCACTCTCTCAAATACTTTTATTATGTGCGATGTTAGTGCAACTGGTCTATAATTCTTTGCCAATGCTTTGCTCCCTCCCTTGTGTAGAGGGGCTATGTCTGCTACTTTAAGTGCATCTGGTATCTCCCCCGTGTCCAAGCTCTTCCTCCACACTATACTGAGTGCCTGTGCTACCGGCACTTTGCATTTCTTTATAAATATTGAATTCCATGAGTCTGGACCTGGGGCCGAGTGCATGGGCATGTTTTCAATTTCTCTTTCAAAATTTAGTGCGCTCGTGTTGATATCAGTTATATTTACAGGGGTTTGGATATCACGCATAAAGAAATTGTCTGGATCTTCTACTTTCATGTTGTTTATTGGAGTGCTAAACATGTCCTCATACTGCTTTTTTAGGATTTCACTAATTTCTTTGTCATCCTCCGTGTATGAACCTTCACTTGTACGAATAGGTCCAATACTGGCAGTAGTTTTTGCTTTTGATTTCGCATATGTGAAGAAGTATTTTGGATTTTTCTTTATTTCCTGAATTGCTTTCTGTTCTAACTGCCTTTCTTCAGTTTCATATGAGTGTTTCAATTTCCGCTCGATTTCTTCAATCTCCCTATTTAAATTATTCCTTCTTTGACGGGAAATTCGTGTCTGCATAAGCAGTTCCGTTATTCTTTTCCTGCGTTTATAGTGTCTTCTGCGTTCTCTTTCTACGTTGGATCTCTTTCTGGCTTTCCTCAAAGGAACATCCAGAAAGAGATCCAATGTAGAAAGAGAACGCAGACGACACTATAAACGCAGGAAAAGAATAACGGAACTGCTTATGCAGACACGAATTTCCCGTCAAAGAAGGAATAATTTAAATAGGGCTGGACCGCTTGTCAACACTAGTGGCGTGGGGGAGCCTGTGTGTGGTATGGGGAGCCAGGGGAGGCGTTCCTTGGTACCTGTATCTCGGGCAGAGATGGAAATACAGCTGTGCTCGGAGAATTATATGAGTGAGTTAGATTACCACTTTAGCGAGATGAGTGGGCTTGCTGCGACGCGGGTGAGGGCTTGGGGGGAGGTGTGGTGTAGCTCCTAACATGAAGTACTTGTAGTGACCATGTGGCCCATCCTACAAATATCGACGTGATGGACGATTGGGGTCCATCACCTCGACTTTTGTGTTATTGAATTTGGACAACCGAAGTTTTTTTATGTTAACTAAACCTAACTTAACCAGCCTAAACCTAACACACTATCTGAGGTCTAATATAGTACATAGGTGCTAAACTAGGGCCTAGGAATAATTTGTTGCTTTTTAGCTATATTTTTCCGGACTCTTTTAAAATGAATTGAACTCAATTTTACTTTCAATTTGTCCATCACAACTGATATTTGTACGATCGTCACACATGGACGTGATATTTGACTAGTTACAAAAGCACCATCTTACCAGGGGATAGTTACCTGTTGGTGAGGTGTTAATGACCCGGGTTAGTGTACAGGCAAGGCCGTAACGGCTTGTGGCAGGAGCGCCACCATGCACCAGTACTGAGCACAGCCTCCGAGACACTCCACACGTGCCCGCATACGGTGAGGGCCAAATCCGGATGATAGTTTTGTACACTTACCACTGGTTGTACTCTGCCACTTTTATAGGAAGGCGTGACAACACTCATGTCTTGGTGCAAGACTGGTGTGCTCCTCCAGTATAGTACACAGTTTCTCTCCAACCACTTGGGCTGGACGGTAGAACCACGGTCTCACTTCATGCAGGTCGGCGCTCAATCCCCCGACCGTCCAAGTGGTTGGGCACCATTCCTTCCCTCCGTCTCATCCCAAATACTTATCCTGATCCCTTCCAAGTGCTATATAGTCGTAATGGCTTGGCGCTTTCTCCTCTAAGTTCATTCATTCCTCTCTTAGAGGTTAAAGTGTGCTCAGCCTACTTGTGTTCTCTGGCAGTCTGCAACCCCCCCCCCGCCTGATCCATATAGCACAAGGCATGGAAGAATTACACGTTGAATAACATTATTAGTTCCGGTGGTGCAGGTAGCATGGTTGGGGTGGGCTGTGGGCGTGCACGCCGACGCCTCCAGGGTTGACGTGCACGCCGGCGCCTCCAGGGTTGACGTGCACGCCGGCGCCTCCCAGGGTTGACGTGCACGCCGGCGCCTCCCAGGGTTGACGGGCACGCCGGCGCCTCCCAGGGTTGACGGGCACGCCGGCGCCTCCCAGGGTTGACGGGCACGCCGGCGCCTCCCAGGGTTGACGTGCACGCCGGCGCCTCCCAGGGTTGACGTGCACGCCGGCGCCTCCCAGGGTTGACGTGCACGCCGGCGCCTCCCAGGGTTGACGTGCACGCCGGCGCCTCTCAGGGTTGACGGGCACGCCGGCGCCTCCCAGGGTTGACGTGCACGCCGGCGCCTCCCAGGGTTGACGTGCACGCCGGCGCCTCCCAGGGTTGACGTGCACGCCGGCGCCTCCCAGGGTTGACGTGCACGCCGGCGCCTCTCAGGGTTGACGGGCACGCCGGCGCCTCCCAGGGTTGACGTGCACGCCGGCGCCTCCCAGGGTTGACGTGCACGCCGGCGCCTCTCAGGGTTGACGTGCACGCCGGCGCCTCCCAGGGTTGACGTGCACGCCGGCGCCTCCCAGGGTTGACGTGCACGTGTCAACCCTCGTCTTGCTCTTGTTATTTTTAGCATACTTGTGTGGCTTCCGGTCGAGACGGTCGCGTGTTATCCAGCATTGTGAACAAACTAGTCCAAGAGTGTAAGGAGAGAGCTGCTAGTGTGCACCGTGTTGGCTTGGCAAGGAACAACTGGATACATCTCCAGCTTGGGGGGCTGAGGGAGTGTGCCAGTGTATGAATGGTCTGCATTTTTGGAGGACGGGCTGGAATGGCCTTATAAATCTTTGATAATATTGTTGATATAAACGGTGTTGTGGATGAGCGGAGCTGTACACCCTTAGCACACCCACCTGGCCTTACTGGAGAGCACTGGTGCTCTACACTCTTAGCACACCCACCTGGCCTTACTGGAGAGTACTGGTGCTCTACACTCTTAGTACACCCACCTGGCCTTACTGGAGAGTACTGGCGCTCTACACTCTTAGCACACCCACCTGGCCTTACTGGAGAGCACTGGCGCTCTACACCTCGCGCAGTCTTCCCTTGTTGACCCACAAAAATGTACTAATTAAGGACTATAATTTAAATGCTCAAGGGCTAACTTGAAGGGATATGTTAGAATAAGCCTGCTAGTAGGTATTTCCAGGAAGTGAACAGGTGCACAGCGCTGGTTTAACCTGTAATGTGGGGTGGGGGGGTGAGCCCCACTACACCAGTCTCGCAGCGGCTCCAACACCTGTTGCTCGCTTTCTTCTGTGACGTTGATCTTTTTCGTCTTGTTTTGTCATCTCTTGTCAATTCTTAACTTTTCCTGTTTGGCGAATCTGTAAGATTTTCGTGATGTGATAGGCACAAAATCTACGCATGCGACAATTAAGAAAACATCATACAACTGCTTTGTAAAATTTAGTGGGAGGAATGTGGTACCTCTGGAAGCAGTATTTCCCCTACAGTTTCCTTATCAGGCTCAAAGCACCTGGGTAAATCTTCCTTGGGCTTAATTATCTTCTCCAGTCTTCTTATGTGAGGAATACAAGTGCTATATGATGACACCAAGGTAAGGTAAGCCATACCTTACCTGGCCATAGGCACAATCACAGAACACTGAGCATCAGGGTCCACGGCTGTTCACTACCCTCCCAGCAACCCCATCAACCAGGTATCAACCAGGTATCAACCAACCAGGTATCAACCAGGTAAGCATTATAAATATTGCCTGAACAAAGGTGGACTTCTTCAAGAACCAATTAGACAAGTTCTTGCAAAAAGTACCGGACCGACCAGGCTGTAGTGGATATGGGGGCCTGCGGGGTCGCTCTAAGCAAGCAGCCTGGTGGACCAAGTTATCACAAGTGGAGCCTGGCCCCAGGTATACTCCAGGTATGGTAAAGACTAAGGTATGCGAGAGGTGGTGGTGGTGGTACCCGGCTCATCGGGTACCATTATGGTCACATTACACACCAGGGGGGGGGGGGTGTCACCACATTGTGGCCATTGTAAAGGCAACATTGCCATAGTTGATGAGAGGCGTTGCTGTTAGGTGCCTGCTTGTGGTCGACACGTGTCTGTTTGTGGGCTTGTTCCTGCTTGCCGGCTGACTCTGTGTGTGTGTGTGTGTGTGTGTGTGTGTGTGTGTGTGTGTGTGTGTGTGTGTGTGTGTGTGTGTGTGTGTACTTACCTAATTGTGCTTGCGGGGGTTGAGCTTTGGCTCTTTGGTCCCGCCTCTCAACCGTCAATCAACTGGTGTATAGATTCCCGAGCCTACTGGGCTCTATCATATCTACACTTGAAACTGTGTATGGAGTCAGCCTCCACCACATCACTTCCTAGTCCATTCCATTTATTAACTACTCTGACACAGAAAAATTCTTTCTAACGTCTCTGTGGCTCATCTGGGTACTAAGTTTCCACCTGTGCCCCTTGTTCGTGTTCCACCCGTGCTGAAGAGTTTGTTTGTCCACCCTGTCAATTCCCCTGAGAATTTTGTAGGTGGTTATCATGTCTCCCCTTACTCTTCTGCTTTCCAGGGATGTGGGGTTCAGCTCCTTTAGCCTTTCCTCGTAGCTCATTCCTCTCAGTTCCGGGACGAGCCTGGTGGCATACCGCTGAATCTTCTCTAGCTTTGTCTTGTGTTTAACTAGGTATGGACTCCAGGCTGGAGCTGCATACTCCAGGATTGGTCTTACATAAGTGGTATACAGGGTTCTGAACGATTCCTTACACAAGTTTCTAAAGGCAGTTCTTATGTTGGCCAGTGTTCTTGTTGGCCTTATGTTATGTTGTGTGTGTGAGAGATTGAGATTGAGAGAGAGAGAGAGATTGAGAGAGAGAGAGAGAGAGAGAGAGAGAGAGAGAGAGAGAGAGAGAGAGAGAGAGAGAGATTGAGAGAGAGAGATTGAGAGAGAGAGAGAGATTGAGATTACCTAAGTGTAGTTACAGGATGAGAGCTACGCTCGTGTTGTCCCGTTTTCCCAGTACTCTTTGTCGTTTATTAACGCTTTGAAACTACGGACAGTCTTGGCCTCCACCACCTTCTCCCCTAACTTGTTCAACCGTCTACCACTGTTTGCGAAAGTGAATTATTATTTTCTTATTTCTTCGGTATCTTTGTTTAGTCAGTTTAAATCTATGACTTTTGTTTCTTAAAGTTCCAGGTCTCGTGGATTTTTCCATATCAATTTGATCTATTCCTGTTACTATTTTGTACGTAGTGGCCATATCGCCTGTTTTCCTTCTATCTTCCAGTGTCGGCATATTTAATGCCTCTAATCTCTCCTCGTAGCTCTTGCCCTTCAGTTCTGGAGCCACTTGGTAGCATGTCTTTGCACCTTTTCCAGTTTGTTGATGTGATTGTTAAGATATGGGAACCACACAACCGCTGCATATTCCAGCTTTGGCCTAACAAAGGGTGTAAACAATTTCTTTAGTATTTCGCCATCCATGTATTAAAAGCAATCTCGAAGTTAGAATTAAAAGCAGTATTATGGTATTTAATTTTGGTGGGGGATATTTTATTATTTGTTATTTTTTCTATTTAGTTTTGATGGTTTTTTACGAGTGTGTAGAGGAGAAGAGGACTTACTGGGCGTGGGTGGCGGGGGAGGGAAGGGCCTCCTTGCTGCCTCGGCACTGGCTCTTGGTGTTTGGAAGAGCGTGCCTCGCGAGCTGGCGCTGGGCATCACCAACGGTGAGCACCTCACAGCGGCAGGCCATGATGGCCACTGTGGCCACAACACTGTTTGTCAGAGACAGTGACAGAGAACCAGAGCCAGAGACAGAGACAGAGTGACAATAGAACCAGTGAAGAGCAGAGGTGCCATAGGCACAATCAGAGAACACTGTATAAACATCAGAGGTCCGCGGTTGTTCAACGTCCTCCCAGCAAGCATAAGAAATATTGCCGGAATTACTGTGGACATCTTCAAGAGGAAACTAGATTTATTCATCCAAGGAGTTCCGGACCAGCCGGGCTGTGGTGGGTATATGGGCCTGCGGGCCGCTCCAAGCAACAGCCTGGTGGACCAAACTCTCAAGTCAAGCCTGGCCTCGGGCCGGGCTTGGGGAGTAGAAGAACTTCAAGAACTCCATCAACCAGGTATCAACCAGAGATTCCTCGGGTGAGGCTCGATCTTCAGATCCAGGAACACGAGGGGGTCGCTCTATCATCTGTTCTACGGCCTCCCCACTACGGTGCGCGCCTGCCTGCCTCCATAATTTTGTTTCCAGAGAGTGTGTAAATAGTAAATAAAGGTATTAGTGTGATGCGACTGTGACGCCGCTATCCCCCCCCCCCACATCGCTTCACCCGTGTGAAGGACGCCATGTAATATGGTATGATTTGTGTGTGTGTATTGTAGTGTGTTGCGTGGGAGGTTGGAGGTGGGGGGGGGGGGGGGTACCAGTGATAAGTGACTACAGGCTACTGACTCTCCATGACCTTCCACACCTTACTTCAGCGCATTCCACTTACTAAAAGTAGGGCATTCGTAAATCTGTGTATCTATGTATTTACGTATGTAGGTTAGCTTAGCATTTAAAAGCACCGACTCACCTTCTGTGGTTGATTGTTCAATAAACCCCTGAACTATATGTTTAACACATCTCTAACCCTGTCCATGGAGGACAGAAGAAAATATATATGCTGGTTAGCATTGTAAATGTGTGGCCACGTCTGTGGTAGAAAATAATAATACTAAAAACAGTAAAAGTTGGTACATCGCCGGCCTTGTTTGATGCAGTGTCGATGTTGGGTCCGTGGTCGTCCAAGTGGTTGGGCATCGTTCCGTCATTCCCTCCTCATACCCAGCCTTTAGCCCTGTGGTATATAATCATATACTGGCTTAACGCTTTCGCCTGATAATTACTTGTAATTCCAGCTTCCATTTATGTGCTCTCGTCCTACTTGCTCTCAGTTTAAAGTGGCTGTCCTTGTCTATTGTGCTCCTTATAGTGTGGTCGGTGAACATATTCCCTCTCTTCCTTCTATCACCCGGGGTGACACATAATCTTCTTATTGTGCCACTAACTTTGTGCTAACGTCTGCACCTTACAAGATGAGTTTTATGCTTCACGAGGTGCGATTCCATGCCGGCGCTGCTCATTATTGTATGGCTTGGTGGCGAGGCGGCAGGCAGGCAGGCAGGCAGGGGGTGGTGTGTTGGTGGCGGGGTGATGAGCTGTGTACGGAAGGTTATGGAGCCGGTTCCGAGGATCAATGTATCTGCGTCCCGGTTTTTGGCCAGGCATCCTGGTTGATGATCTGGTGTACTAAACTGTTCACCAGATCATCATGTACCCTTGGAGGTGTTTATCAAGTTCCATTTATGAATGGGGCTAATTTGTACAGTCCGTCATGCCTCCGGTTTGTACGAAATCGTTTCAGAGTCCATTAGACCCAGTCCCTCTTAATATTTTCCAGGTGAGAGTTGTGGGTGATTACATTAATTGAGATGTTTTGTTGCATGATTGTGACAGTAAAAGTTATACGTTCTCCAGGTGAACAGCTTGGCAACTCCAGCTTGGGGTAGGGTTGTTAATGTCACCACTTTTCCACTCTACACATAACATGTTTCTTAAAGCATCATAATTAATTAGACATATATTATCTGTAAAAGTTCTTGTTATACAACAATTAGATCCACGAAGAAAAAATAGGTTATTAGTAATAATTATACACAACCATGAACATAGGACCTTGGCTTGTCAGAACTCCCATTATTATAGGCCTAATGAAATGGGGGGGGGGGGTCATTTTTAAAAGTAGTGCCCTTGAAGGTGACGAGCGTGAACATTAAAGTTCGAGCTGGGATCACTTTTGACCTTGAACAGAGGATTTGGAAGTAGACGTGTTCTTGGAGGAAGATGGCAGTGCGAGACTACTCAATAAACTGCTTTCCCTTACCAAAATGTTTTACTAATAATGTTTCATCTTGAAAGTTTGAAATGTCGATTCGAGCAATGAGAGGTGTTGCCTCCTGGACGACCTGGACGGGTGTGTTAGAGGGAACAGTCTGTTCTTGCCGGTGTGCACTTCCCAGGTGTTAGCCTTCATCAGTATCTTCACTCCAGTTCAATAGTGCTCTACAAGAAATTTACTCCTTGGTAAAAATAAAGTGAATTAAGAATTCACTGAAGATGGTAAGATCTCTGCGTGTGTTTTTCCTCTCCTGCCCGGTGGTGGTGATTGTATTGTCCCTTGGGGCGGTAGTGTGGTGCAGGGTGTGGCAGGGTGGGCCTTGGGGCGGTAGTGTGGTGCAGGGTTGGCCTTGGGCGGTAGTGTGGTGCAGGGTGGGCCTTGGGCGGTAGTGTGGTGCAGGGTGGGCCTTGGGGCGGTAGTGTGGTGCAGGGTGTGGCAGGGTGGGCCTTGGGGCGGTAGTGTGGTGCAGGGTGGGCCTTGGGGCGGTAGTGTGGTGCAGGGTGTGGCAGGGTGGGCCTTGGGGCGGTAGTGTGGTGCAGGGTGTGGCAGGGTGGGCCTTGGGGCGGTAGTGTGGTGCAGGGTGGGCCTTGGGCGGTAGTGTGGTGCAGGGTGGGCCTTGGGGCGGTAGTGTGGTGCAGGGTGTGGCAGGGTGGGCCTTGGGGCGGTAGTGTGGTGCAGGGTGGGCCTTGGGCGGTAGTGTGGTGCAGGGTGTGGCAGGGTGGGCCTTGGGGCGGTAGTGTGGTGCAGGGTGGGCCTTGGGGCGGTAGTGTGGTGCAGGGTGGGCCTTGGGGCGGTAGTGTGGTGCAGGGTGGGCCTTGGGGCGGTAGTGTGGTGCAGGGTGTGGCAGGGTGGGCCTTGGGGCGGTAGTGTGGTGCAGGGTGGGCCTTGGGGCGGTAGTGTGGTGCAGGGTGTGGCAGGGTGGGCCTTGGGCGGTAGTGTGGTGCAGGGTGGGCCTTGGGCGGTAGTGTGGTGCAGGGTGGGCCTTGGGCGGTAGTGTGGTGCAGGGTGGGCCTTGGGGCGGTAGTGTGGTGCAGGGTGGGCCTTGGGCGGTAGTGTGGTGCAGGGTGGGCCTTGGGCGGTAGTGTGGTGCAGGGTGTGGCAGGGTGGGCCTTGGGGCGGTAGTGTGGTGCAGGGTGGGCCTTGGGCGGTAGTGTGGTGCAGGGTGTGGCAGGGTGGGCCTTGGGCGGTAGTGTGGTGCAGGGTGGGCCTTGGGCGGTAGTGTGGTGCAGGGTGTGGCAGGGTGGGCCTTGGGGCGGTAGTGTGGTGCAGGGTGGGCCTTGGGCGGTAGTGTGGTGCAGGGCGTGGCAGGGTGGGCCTTGGGGCGGTAGTGTGGTGCAGGGTGGGCCTTGGGCGGTAGTGTGGTGCAGGGTGTGGCAGGGTGGGCCTTGGGGCGGTAGTGTGGTGCAGGGTGGGCCTTGGGCGGTAGTGTGGTGCAGGGTGTGGCAGGGTGGGCCTTGGGGCGGTAGTGTGGTGCAGGGTGTGGCAGGGTGGGCCTTGGGGCGGTAGTGTGGTGCAGGGTGTGGCAGGGTGGGCCTTGGGGCGGTAGTGTGGTGCAGGGTGTGGCAGGGTGGGCCTTGGGGCGGTAGTGTGGTGCAGGGTGGGCCTTGGGGCGGTAGTGTGGTGGCAGGGTGTGGCAGGGTGGGCCTTGGGGCGGTAGTGTGGTGCAGGGTGTGGCAGGGTGGGCCTTGGGGCGGTAGTGTGGTGCAGGGTAAGCCTTGGGGCGGTAGTGTGGTGCAGGGTGTGGCAGGGTGGGCCTTGGGCGGTAGTGTGGTGCAGGGTGTGGCAGGGTGGCCAGGGAATGACCTAACTGTACCAGGGGTTTTTCAGCGGCAGGTGAAGTAGCCTCCGGGTGGTAAGGCCTGTCAGTGTCCACGCTGGTACAAGGACGGCTGGTGGCGGAGTATACCAGAGGTGTACACGCTGGCCCCCGCCGGCACGTGGTGGTGTACACGCTGGCCCCCGCCGGCACGTGGTGGTGTACACGCTGGCCCCCGCCGGCACGTGGTGGTGTACACGCTGGCCCCCGCCGGCACGTGGTGGTGTACACGCTGGCCCCCGCCGGCACGTGGTGGTGTACACGCTGGACCCCGCCGGCACGTGGTGGTGTACACGCTGGCCCCCGCCGGCACGTGGTGGTGTACACGCTGGCCCCCGCCGGCACGTGGTGGTGTACACGCTGGACCCCGCCGGCACGTGGTGGTATACACGCTGGCCCCCGCCGGCACGTGGTGGTGTACACGCTGGCCCCCGCCGGCACGTGGTGGTGTACACGCTGGCCCCGCCGGCACGTGGTGGTGTACACGCTGGCCCCCGCCGGCACGTGGTGGTGTACACGCTGGCCCCCGCCGGCACGTGGTGGTGTACACGCTGGCCCCCGCCGGCACGTGGTGGTGTACACGCTGGCCCCCGCCGGCACGTGGTGGTGTACACGCTGGCCCCCGCCTGCACGTGGTGGTGTACACGCTGGCCCCGCCGGCACGTGGTGGTGTACACGCTGGCCCCCGCCGGCACGTGGTGGTGTACACGCTGGCCCCCGCCGGCACGTGGTGGTGTACACGCTGGCCCCCGCCGGCACGTGGTGGTGTACACGCTGGCCCCCGCCGGCACGTGGTGGTGTACACGCTGGCCCCCGCCGGCACGTGGTGGTGTACACGCTGGCCCCCGCCGGCACGTGGTGGTGTACACGCTGGCCCCCGCCGGCACGTGGTGGTGTACACGCTGGCCCCCGCCGGCACGTGGTGGTGTACACGCTGGCCCCCGCCGGCACGTGGTGGTGTACACGCTGGCCCCTGCCGGCACGTGCTGGTGTACACGCTGGCCCCCGCCGGCACGTGCTGGTGTACACGCTAGCCCCCGCCGGCACGTGCTGGTGTACACGCTGGCCCCCGCCGGCACGTGCTGGTGTACACGCTGGCCCCCGCCGGCACTTGGTGGTGTACACGCTAGCCCCCGCCTGCACGTGGTGGTGTACACGCTGGAGTACACTATCAAAGGCCAACACTTCATCTTTCTAGCAGCAGATATAAGAAATTTGCTAAAACAATTGTGGATATTTTCAGTAGCGAATTTGACATGTTTGAGGAGTAAGTGGCAGGTTGTTTGTGATGACCGAAGGTGCCGTCAGATTAATGTCTTACGCAGTTTATTATGGATCACCATACTCATCACGGGGCAAGGCTAGGTGAAGTTATTATCAGGAGAAAGCACTAAGCCAGTCTGACTATATAGCACTTGGAAGGGATATGAGGATAGGACGGAGGGAAGGAATGTTGACCAATCTATTGTGAACGGTCGGGGGATTGAACGCAGACCTGTAATAAGCGAAGCCGTCGTTTTATCGCCCAGTTCAACTTCCTGAAAGGTTAGTCACACGATCGTTTCAGGTACTGGACACCAATGACCTTCAAGGTAACTGTTTACTTTAGTGATGAACTATTTACGGTTTTAATTTAGATATGATGCCGCCTGCAGCCATAGTGGGTGGGTGGGGAGGTTAGCCAGGTGTGTGAGGGTGGGGGAGGTTAGCCAGGTGTGTGAGGGTTGGGGAGGTTAGCCAGGTGTGTGAGGGTTGGAGAGGTTAGCCAGGTGTGTGAGGGTGGGGAGGTTAGCCAGGTGTGTGAGGGTTGGAGAGGTTAGCCAGGTGTGTGAGGGTGGGGAGGTTAGCCAGGTGTGTGTGTGTACTGCCTACACCAGGCAACTTTGGCGGGTCTTGGCT
>WNGS01165339.1:8753207-8802101 GCA_020271785.1 Procambarus virginalis
TATAGTTTTCCCACGTATAGATTTTCCCCCGTATTCCCACCCGTCTACCCCCTAACCCTCTTGGTGATGCTGCTCTGTTCCTGGCGTGCACGTGTGCCGTTGTCTCCCCGGGGCTATAATGCCTAGGGCATACGCTAGAATCCACTCAGTGAAACATGTAGACTATTTGCACCGACTAAAATTCCTAAATCTGTATTCCCTTGAGCGCAGGCGGGAAAGATACATAATAAATTATACAACGTGGAAAATAGTAAGAGGGGCTGGTCCTAAGCCTGCACACAGTAAATAACATCACATGAGACTAGGCGACATGGCAGGATGTGCAGAATACCCCCGTTGATGAGCAGAAATGCAACAGGTTACTCTGAGAGAGAACTCGTATCAACATCAGAGGGCCCGAGACTGTTCAACACGCTTCCACTACACATAAGGGGCATAAACTGGCAAACCCCGTCCACAGTGTTCAAGAGAGGAACTCGATAAAACACCTCCAAAGGATACTTGATCAACCAGGCTGTGATTCGTACGCCAGGTTGCGAGCAGCCGCGTACAACAGCCTGATTGACCAGGCTTGTAGCCAGGAGGCCTGGTCAAGAATCGGGCCGCGGAGGACGTTGAGCCCCGAAATCGAGAGGGAACTGCAAGTAGGTAAGTTGACCAGGAGAAAAAATTGGGAGGCCTGGTCGGAGACCGGGCCGCGTGGCTGTTGATCCCCGGAAGGTAGACAAGGTAGACACAAGGATGCCTACTACTACTGTACTAAATTACCATCAGTCTCGGGATAGACTGGAGTTGCTGTCTGATGTCGGTCTAAATAATAGTTGCGCTTATAAAGTTTAGTTTAAATTAATCTTTTGTATTTATATTTTAGTGACGACATGGTAGTCAATGTGGTGTCATAGTGTTAGGCTGCACCGGCTTGTCCTGGTGTGACTGATGAACTACTGGAAGTATCGTCTGGAAGGTGGTGGTGGGAAGTCAGCTATGATATAATTACCACACTTGTACCTGGTATAGACTTGTCAGTGTTTACTTGGAGATCAGCGACTGTTGTTATTAATATGGATGATTCCCGTACATGTGCGATGTGGTGAAGTGGAGCAGCGTGATCGGTGATGGTCGCCAGTGGTGGTGTCGGCTACCATCACCACCCTGGTTTAAGCTACTGTTCTGAGAACAAAAAAGTTCCAAGTAGCACGGGCTATGGTGAGCCGTGGTGGACTACCTGGCACAGGGGGCGGGGCTGTAACTTCATCATCCACGGGTGAAATTATTGCGCCCTGTAGCGTTAGTATTATAATACAGGAGTTAAAAGGTGTGAAGTTTGAGGTGGGGCGGTAAATGTGGGTGTCGGGGGGGGGGGGGAGAAAGCTGCTCCACGCGCTCCCACGCATGGCTTCCCCCCCTCCCCCCCCCCCCCCACAAGAAACTCTACCATTTAAATGCATGAATAATTGTTTTGGTATGCTTACGGCAGTGTTAGAGGTTTGGTAGTGTGCTGGCATAGTGCTCTTGCGTGGGGGTGAGGGGTTGTTGGGGGGATTGGGGAGGCTGGAGTTGGAAAGGTTTGGACGGACTGGCGTTCCCACATCGCAACCCGTCCTCTTAAGAATAACGTCACTTTGGCTGGTATGCGCGCTATGGTCAAAAATGGACGTAATTTTATATGAAATCGACCCACAAAAGTGATGTTCTGTTCCGTTTTCTATTTGAGTCGTCCGGCGTACGCGCAGAGGTTATGAGAGGACACTTTAAATTAACGTTTTTCATACCGTTTTGAAACTTGAGAATTTCCTGCCCACCCTAACCTATCAGAGGACCCTTAATTTATTGTTGTTGAAAAAAACATCCCCAATTTTTTTCATTTTTTTTCATTTTCAAATTACGTCCAATTCGGCCATACGGGCACACGGCCAAAAGCGACGTTCTTTTTAAGGGACAGGTTGGGGCACTACCTACACTCTCACACTTGCATCATAACTTCACACACTACAAATAAACAGCACCCACCACCTGGCAGATAACATCTGATTGACAGTTTGAGAGGCGGGACCAAAGAGCCAAAGCTCAACCCCCCGCAAAGGACAACTAGGTGGGTACTTTTTTTTTTTGGGGGGGGGGGGGGGGAGTAAAGAGGAGGAGATGGCATAGGTGAAGGGAAGTATAGAAGTGGTAAGTACAGTGAGAGGTATGATAGCAGGCGGGAGGTCCGCCTTGCTGACACCATGTATGGGGTGTTTGTTGCAGCTAAGCTAAGCTGGCTCCCTCTTGGCAGGGAGCTGTGAGTGTGTGAAGAGGTCTCTTCTCATGTGTTTCACCATATATGGATGTCTATAGATGAATACTGTGTAGCATTCATATATACACACTCCGATGCTTCCACACATGTTGTTCTGTTTAAGGCTCTTTGTTTTATTATTATTATTTATCGAGTTGTTCATACACACATTATATTTATCCAGTTGTTCATACACACACGTTATTATTTATGGGTTGTTCATACACACATTATTATTTATCCAGTTGTTCATACCCACACGTGATTTATTTACTCGTTGTTCATACACACATTATTATTTATCGAGTTGTTCATACATACTCATATATGACTGTTCATATATACTCATGTATAGCTCATCTGGGGATTATATACTGTGGGTCAGGGTTTTCATCCAGAGAATCGAGGCTCTTGGGCACCAAGCTGCTGGGAGCGGGGCTAGTCTCATCTTCGGATCATCTTTCAAACCATTGGGTCCTCTAACATTTCCATGGTAGTTCCACACACTGATAGCTTGGTGCTGCCGTCTGATGTTTAGTGGCTGTCTATTCAAGAGTTCATGGAGCTCATGGATTGTCTGATTATATGCCGTGGACGGTGTTTTGCTGCTCTCCCTATAGCACCTTATTTTGTACTGCTTGCAGATTCTGCATGTTAGTTTTCTTTATGGGTGTGTAGTGGTTACTGGCGGGATACTCTAGGTGCCGTGCCGAACTAGAGCCTTATTATAGGTGGATATGAATGTTAGTACTGAGGATTCGAAATCTTCTCAGTTTTACTAATGCTACTTTGGCTTTATTTTGTCAAGTCCCGTCCTCGCAACATTCGTATAGTCATATTGATTATAATACGTGCATAGGTGAATACCTAACATAATAGTTTACCTTGAAGAGCTTCATAGAAACACCAGACCTTACCTAACCTTGTAGTATGTTAAGATAAGCTCTTATTGCTTCGTAATTACAATATTACTTACTAACCTGTACCTATAATAGGTTAAGTAACAATTGTAATTACGTAAGCTATAAGATCTTATGCTTACATACTAACAAGTAGGTAAGGTCCGGTGTTTCTATGACGCTTTTTCAAGGGATAAATCATATATGCTTTAGTTATAGGTACCTAATGCACTCACATATTTAATAAGTCAATAATGACTATACGAATTTGCGAGGACGGGTTGATTTAGTCGATCCCTTACATGAATTTGTATCCCTGTTCTATTTATCATTAGTCCCAGTATTCTGCCCACCTCCGCATACTGGATCGGATGGTTGTCAAGGATGATGGGGTCTGGGTTTCTTTTCGCAATGTGTATTATCTGAAACTTTTGTTTGTTGGTGCTAATTTTCCATGCTTCTCAAAGTTGTTTATGAGTTCAATTGCTGCCTTGGTCTTGTCGGCTAGTAGCGGTTTTGATGGTCCCGGTTGGCAAATTATTTGGGTGACATCGTCAGCGTATGTGATGTATTCTCCATGGTGGGGTTGGGTAGGTCAGCTGTATATATGTTGAATAGAGTGGGGGAGAGGCAGCTTCCTTGTGGTACTCCACTTTTCAGTTCTATTACGTCCCCCAGTAGCTGCCGATATTAAGCCTAGCAGTTCTATTGTCTATAAAGCTGCAGAGAGTAGCAGTAAACCTCTCAGGAAGTCCTAGTTCAGATATCTTATATTTTAGGCCTGTGTGCCACACTTTGTCGAAGGCTTTCGAGACGTCTCTAAGCACTATATTACACTGATCTTTTTTCGACACTGCGTTGGCTATATGCTCGTAGATCAGGGCTATAGCTGTATGGGCCCCTCTGCGGTTTCTAAACCCGTGCTGCCTGGTGTTATACTTCCCTTCCTCTTCCATGTACTTCACAAGTCTCTGATTGATAATTTTTTCGAATATTTTACCTGTACTTCGAGGAGGGAGATTGGCCTGTAGTTTTCAGTTTGGGTTGGGGGTTTACCTGGCTTGGGGATTAATCTTATTGTGGCATTCTTGAAGTATGTGGGAATAGTCCAGATGCAAGAGCTGCATTTATTATACATGTGTATTGATGGAGTGCAATCACTGGTAGGTTGGATAATACCATCTTATTTATTTTGCTGTTGCCCGGCGCCTTGTTCTTGAAACCCATAATTGTTTTATGGACCTCTGCAATGGTTGTGTGTTTCATAAGGTGGCAGTCATCGCGTATGTTGTTAAGGTCTATTGTTTGCGTCGGGAGTAGTGCTGCAGCTCTGTTATCGACTTGAGTTGTAATTTCCCTTTCATTAATTGGGCAAAAATTTTAATTTTCTTCCGGGTTTATCCTGAATATTTTTTCCCAGAACTTCCTGAATTCCTGCTCTTGTTCTCTCTCCTCATAGAGTTTATTTCCTGAGGCGTCTATGATGTAGGGTGTTTCCTCAGAAGAGCTTCCCATCAGGGTCTTTACTTTTTTTTTCAGAACTTTCCTGGGTTTCTGTAGTCGACTTGGATCTTGCTTAATAGGTCATCCCATTGTTTGGTGTACTCTGTTTTGCATAGATCTTGCAGCGCATCTTGTAGTTCCCTCTGTAGTCTCTTGCGCTCATCCGTCCACCCGTGTTGTGTCATGAGTTGTAGAAGATTGTTATATCTGGTTTGCAGTGTCCTGAGCGCCTCAGTGGCTGGGGGGTGTGGGAGCGTTATATGGCGAGCTACGGGGATGTGATCGTTCATGCATTTTTCTATGGTGTTAATCCATGTATTTAACTCGGCGTTTATGCATGATGTTTCCTTACCGTTAAAATCTGTAACACTGATTTCCTGTGCACTACTTTTGAACGCTTCTCAGTCAGTTTTAGTGTATTGAAGTCTTGGTGGTGAGGGTTTCTGAATGGGGTTAGTTGACAGCGTCATTATTATTGGTAGGTGGTCGTTTGTGCTAGCAGGACCCCTTACTATGCGGGTGTTTAGGAAGTGGTGGTTGTTTGATAGTATTATGTCTGGTTTACCACTGTGGCCTTGTCTGACGTAAGTTGGGAAGTCTGGACCCAGGTGGGTTAGATTTCCGTTCCTTATCATATTGTGGATGGCTTCACCTGCTTGGTTGTTCCTTCCATGTCCCAGTGTTCTGTGCTTGGCGTTCAGATCACCCAGAAAGTAGGCAGGTCTGTTCCTTCTGGTAAGTTTCATGATGTCGGTAAGGGAAGGTAAGGACGTCTTGGTGGTTGGTAGCATGTTCCTATGTAGATTATACCTTTCGTAGTTTGGAGTTCAATTGCCAAGAAGTTTTCCTGGAAGTCATCTATTGACACCATGATACCTCTTCCCTCCTCCCCTCTTACCACCCATCCCTCCCCCACCAACCACCCCTCCCCCACCAACCACCCCCCCTCCCCCAGCCACAACTCCCCCCTCCCATCAACCACTCTCCCCCTCCCACCAAACATTCCCCCCTCCCCCACAAAAGGTCTAACCTTCATATTTACACTGACTGCTATATTTAGGCTTATTAAAATACAATGTGAAGAGTACAAAGATAATCACACAATACTGACAGGTTTTTCAACATTGAGCGGGACAGCGGGAAAGGCTGCTCTTGTAATTCAGTTCATTGTTGGCTGATATATTGGGTAATAATAGGGCCCCGCCCTGCACTCTTTACTATACCTATCGCATTATAACTGAAGATTACACTCGTACATTTTAATTATATTATTGTTTATCCTTGTTGCCAACTCGTAATACCGTATGATAAGGGTGTAATAGACATTTTTAACGATTAGACACTCGTAGAGGTGCCATAGACTCAACCACAGAACACTGTCTTAACATCAGAGGTCCGCGGTTGGTCAATATCTTCCCAGCAAGTAGAAGAGATATTGCCTGAATAAAGGTGGGAAGTCTTTAAGAAAAAACTGGACGGTTTTCTGCAAGAAGTGCCGGACCAACCGGGCTGTGGTGGGTATGTGGGCCTGCGGGCCGCTCCAAGCAACAGCCTGGTGGACCAAGCTCTCACAAGTCAAGCCTGGCCCCGGGTCTCCCTTGGGGAGTAGAACCACTCACAGAACGCAATCCAAGTAAAAAATAAAAGTTTTGCCTAACCTAGTTTCTCGAGACCAGATGCTTAAGAAACGTTATTTTTACTGTGCATTAATTTTTCCCGAACAATGTTGACGGTTTGGTGGGCTGCGGTAGACATGCCGTGTGTTAGGGGGAAAGACGAGCGGGAGTGTACAACTGAGCAGCTCAGCCCCAGACAAACATTTTTTTTGTATTAAAAAGTGAAGTCAGTCAAAGTATTTAGTGTTGCCATTCACATGTCTAAATGTTGCTGTTGTTGATAGTGTTGGATAATGTGTCAAGTAAACCACAAGTGGAGAAGTTAACAATAAGACTTGGGATATATAGTGTGGCAAAGTATCTCAAGTTGTGCTGACAGAGTTTACACTTGTCTACGGCTGCAGGTGGTGCAAACTCCCACATGTAAACCACAATGAAATAACATTAACGTGATGTATCGGTGAGAAAATCCGTAGGAGCCATGAGGAGGATTCGAACCTGCACACTTGGTGCGCCGTTCACCGCCCAAAGGTGATTGTTGCCGAGCGTAAGCCTAGCATTAACTTTTAGAAAGCTTATTGGACGACTTCCATGGGTCACTTAGTGAGTGGTGCTGCGATACATTCGTCAAACTGCGCACAGCAGCGGCTAATAGTATGATTGGCCAGACCATCAGACTGGAGGCCTGGTCACAAACCAGGCTGCTGGTGTCATTGGTTCTCAGAAGTATCTGATGGTAACCTGGAGAAAAGGCAGCAAGAGTGTATATATAAGCAAGGAGAGGGGGAGTGCGGATTCTCTTGGGTGGCTTAATCTTAATCGATCAATCGAGTGCGGAGGCCGGGTTGACTGCTGGTGTTGGAGAGTGCTGGTCCAACTTGTCCTCCTATGAAGAACGTCGCTTTTCGCTCGTATGCGTTACATACGACCAAAAACTGTCGTACTAGAAAATAGAAGCGGCTGGCGAAAGTGACGTACTATTCCGTTTTTTGTGTTGGGTCCTCTGATAGGTTAGGAGAGAACACTTTAAACTGACCGTTTTCTTGACGTTGGGGAACCTTAGGAGGTCGGAGGAGAGCAATGGAACACGTCTCCGCTCTTGTCACCAGGACGGTTATTTTGGCTAACTGAGTTTCTCTGCGGTTATTAATGCGTGACGTTATAAAAAAAAACTGAGGAGAAAGCAGCCGTCGGAGAGGTTTGGTAAGTTGCGTCAAGTGTTGGGTGAGGAGGAGGAGGTGGTGGTGGTAGGTGAAGAGGTGGCGGCGCTGTAGACCATGTCCTACATACATGTTAAACTATGGGTAATGTGGCGTGTAGAGTTTCTCCTCGTAGTCAGTCAGTCACCTCAACTGTCCTCATCTTCATGATGATCTTCATCACTGTGGCTCATCTGCCTCTATAACTTTCACTCTTTGTATATTCTGTTATTGTTGCTTATAATTTGCCCGTGGCTGCTATGTCGATACCCTTAATTATTTTCTATCTCAGGATCATGTCTCACCAGTTTCCAATCTTAAATTGACAGAATATTCAGCTCCGCCAATATGTTCTTATACCTAAAATCTTTCAATTCGGGGACTAGCCAATTGTACTTAACCAATGTGCTTTTATCTTTATTGAAGTGTTGACTGGAAGTTGGTGCTTGATACTTTATAACAGCTGGGTTATAAGTTGTATTTAGTGTGTCCAAGTGATGGTGTCTTGGTTCCTGAAGGTTATGATGACGCCAGATAACCTTCCTTGTGCTGTTGACTGTAGGCTTCCCATGATAGACTCATGACTATTGAGTCTCATGATAGACTCATGATAGACCCATGATAGACCTATCATGGGTCTATCAACAATGCAAACCACATATGCATTGTCCCTCCGGTTCAATATCACATACTCGTATTCTCACCACTTTGTATTACTGTGTACTGAATCCAGTAACCATTTGTCCTCCCGCGCCCACGTTATTGTGCAAGTGTTGTGTTAGCGGCCTGCTGTCCACGTCCTGGTCTTCTCCACGTGCACTGTACATCATCTGCCAATAGTGATACAAGAGTGGCCAGTACGTCATCTGTCTCGCTTGTAATAAGACTTGCACTGGGCCTAGCACCCACTCTTGCCGGCCTCACCTTTTGACATTTCTCCATTCTGATTTATATATTACCTATGGCAGGTTTGAGGGAGAGTCGAGGCTGGGACGGGGAGAAGCGTATCAGGATAACGTATAACTAGCGTATAACGAAGCGTATAACAAGAGAAGCAGGTGTCATAGAAGGAAATGATATGTAAAGGTTCTGGGTGTTAATGTGGGAATGTTTTGAGAGTCTAAACAAAGGTAGCACCAGCCCGGGAAATGATAAGGTGGGTTGTGACAACTTTGTCATAACCCAAAGAGATGCCACCGTAGTGCTCCGTGTTTTCAAATTCATAGATCATGTACTGCATGCAGACACGCAATGCAGCACCTAAATTAGGCTGGGGTAGTCTCAGAACACTCAAAATGTTCTCTTTGGAAAGGAGAACAGAGAGGTATCACTTGGTATATACGTGAAGATACTGGAAGGCCAGGTTTCAAACCTACACAATAAAGTAATCTACTGGAGCGGAAATTATGATAATCAGATAAATAGGCACAATCAGATAACACTATGAAGAATATCAGAGATCCACAGCTCTTAGTCTTTCTGCATCTAAGTAAAAGAAATATGATCGGAACACAAGTAGAAATGAACAAAATTGAACGAATTATTACAAAAATGGGCAATCAGCCTGATTGT
Organism: Procambarus virginalis; assembly: GCA_020271785.1. Lineage (NCBI taxonomy): Eukaryota > Metazoa > Arthropoda > Malacostraca > Decapoda > Cambaridae > Procambarus > Procambarus virginalis. The sequence continues at coordinate 8,762,275 of WNGS01165339.1, forward strand.
AAAGCATATGTGGGTCTGCAGGTCGCTGCAAGCAACAGCCTTACCTGATTGATACCTGGTTGATGGGGTTCTGGGAGTTCTTCTACTCCCCAAGCCCGGGCCGAGGCCAGACTTGTGAGAGTTTGGTCCACCAGGCTGTTGCTTGAAGCGGCCCGCAGGCCCACATACCCACCACAGCCCGGTTGGTCCGGCACTCCTTGGAGGAATAAATCTAATTTCCTCTTGAAGATGTCCACGGTTGTTCCGGCAATATTTCTTATGCTTGCTGGGAGGGTGTTGAACAACCGCGGACCTCTGATGTTTATACAGTGTTCTCTGATTGTGCCTATGGCACCTCTGCTCTTCACTGGTTCTATTCTGCATTTTCTTCCATATCGTTCACTCCAGTACGTTGTTATTTTACTGTGCAGATTTGGTACCTTACCGTTTAAATTATTACTAGTCAACCCTAGCCCCCGTCCGGGCCTTGACAGTTATGAGTACTGTCGGAATTGACTACAGGTAAAGTATAGGGAGAGGGAGATGTAGCGGAGGTGTGGCAGAAGTGTTGGAGTTATCTTGAGGTTATCTTGAGATGATTTCGGGGCTTAGCGTCCCCGCGGCCCGGTCCTCGACCAGGCCTCCTTTTTGTTACACGTCCCCCAGGAAGCAGTCCGTAGCAGCTGTCTTACTCCCAAATACCTATTTACTGCTAGGTGAACAGGGGCAACAGGGTGAAAACTGCCCATTTTGTTTCCGCCTCCACCGTGGATCGAACCCGGAACTTCAAGACTAGGAAACCGAAGTGCTGTCCACTCAGGTGTGGGGCCCCCTCTGGGCATGAGGTGGGGGACTGTGCTCCCACCTTGCGCTCCCTGAGCGCAAGGTGGGAGCGCTCCCAAGGTGAGGAGCGGAGCGCTCCCAAGGTGAGGAGTGGAGCGCTCCCAAGGTGAGGAGCGGAGCGCTCCCAAGGTGAGGAGTGGGCAAGTTCCAGCAGGGAGCGCAAGGTGGGAGTGATGTTGTAATTGTACCTACCTGTTGTAATGCCGTGTTTATGGTGGCGTGCTTGTGTGGCTGCCACCTCCGCTCTTACACCCTACTGTCTACTCCTACCAGAAGGGCCTTCATGCAGAAATTAATCCCCACATAAGACAAGCAGGAATGACTGGGTAAAGTTAACAGGAAACAGACAGGGCAGAGCGGGGGTTAATAGGATTTTATGCTTCCAATTTAAATTGGTACCGAAATGAGCAAGTAACGTGATGCATGCGTGAGCGTCCAACTGTCCATAGATATTTTTGTGGTGTGGGCGGGTATAGCTGCCATTAAAGAGTTGCCATCAGTGTTTAATGTGGTATTCCTGCGTCGGCAAGTTTCTCCCGCCAAGATTTCTCGAGGGTGGGAAGCAACTGTGTCAGTGATTTCTCTAGTGGTAATTATATTGCTAACGTTTATCGTATAGCGGGTAGCGAGAGCAGGTGTCCTCGCTCAACGCCCACCCTGAGGCGTCTGGTGGGCCGCAAGGTGGATGGGTTCACTTATAGCCTGGCTATATAAATGTACCAGTTTATATAGATTGGGGACTGGGGGTGGAAAGGGGTGTCGTACCAACGTGTGTGTGGGGTGAGTTTCCTATGTTCGTGGGGGAATGTTAGTTATATTAACGGACCAATAAATCGATGGTTTGACTTAGTCATGATGCAACCTCACTCTCAAGTGCTGGATCAGTAAATTAGAAGAAAAGTGTTCCACAGGGTTCACATATATCGTGGTCGGGGATTGGGTGGGTGTTGGGGGGTGAGATGTTGGGCGGGGCGGCCTGGGTGGAGACCAGGTAGACAGCTCAGTATGAGGGCGGTGAGCGTGGCGCGCGCGTGTTACCGCTACCGTGTCTAGGGGAACACTGCTCCCGCCCTGGTGGGCCCTCCCCCTTAGCCTGCCAGCGCTGGTGCAGGCCCTCACACCCACACTTGTATATAGTGCCACACCACCTCACTTATGTGTACATACGTACTCCCCTGGCTGTGATAAATGTACAGTGAAGCCGACACAAAGTGTACACATCTGTTTAAAGCACGCCTAGAGCCTACAAGGAATTACTTGGAATCTTTTCCTGCCTTCTGTTAAGTGACCTTCTGAAGTTTGTGTCATTAACTGCTGCTAACTTGGAAGTGGTGATAGTGTTTCTGAGTGGTGTAATCTGTGACAACATGAAACAAAGGAGGGGTGTGTATATGTGTGATTGTTACATATAAGCTATTGAGTGATTCATTTATAATGCGAGACTTCTTAAGGAAGAGTCCTTCGAGGGGGACCGCGAGTTCTTCCTCGGCAGGGTTTAAAAGGCCGACGAGTCCTCCAGCCAGAGAACAAGTTAGCCAGGGCAAAGATATATCAGGGGTGTGTAAATTCACCTCAGCCATAAAGATGCGGGCCTTCCGGGGTAGCGTGAGGAAGAAGATAGCCGAGCTGGAGGCCAACTCTAAAGTGAAGGATGAGGAGGAGGAGGAGGAAGGTGATGATAAGGGTAATGACACAACTCCTGCTCAGTCCGAAAGTGCCATACCAAACTGTCGCATGCCAATCATACTGCCGACACACCAGGAGGATGCTGTTAATGACACGAAGATCACTGTGGAGGAGGGAGATGAGACACGGGAGGTGGCAAGCTCATCTCGAGAGCAGGCAGGTTGGAGTTCTGAGGCAAAGGATGCCTTCACTAATGAACACCACTCAGAGTCTGAGGCGGAAAGTGTTTATGAATCCCGTAAACTGATGATGAGGAGAGTGATGCGCCATGAAGCTAAAGAGGTCACACACAATCACTTTGACCACTCAGACGCAGACTCTTGGACTGACCTTGAAGAGAACTTCGCCAAGATATACGAGCCTATCCCATACAGGGTTCGTAGGGAGGCCTGGCACAAGATGACCAAGGAGGAGTTACTGTACAACATCAACAGTGAAAGGATGAGGTTGCAGATGAAACATATGAGCAGGAAGGAAATTCTCAAAGAGATTGACCACTTGCGAGAACATCCAGTACACTTCACACAGAGCTACAACAAGGTCAAATGTGCCAAACAGCCGGCCACCTCACACCAGCATCAAGTGGTAGCAGAGATTCATTCCGTCCAGCATCCAGATTGCCAGACCTTGCACAGTGACACTGACACAGAGTTTGGGGAGACGGATTATGTGACCCGGTCTGAACTGTACAAAAACATTCATAATCTGCAAAACTCTCTGGCCAGACACAACAAATTATTGATGGATGAGGACAACCAGTCGTGGAGGTCGGTGCCAGGTCAGCACGATGATCCCGTCTATATCTCCCGTTCAGAGATATTGTCTAAAGTGGACCCAACGTATACCACCCGCCCGGAAGTCACCATGACTAGGGAGATTATGCATCAAAATAGTAACAAAGACAACTACTTATCGCGGTCTGAGATCTTGACTCGCCTGAAAGAGATGTGTGAGAGTGAAGATGAACGTGGCCTCTCACCAGCTAACACAGCCGACTCCAACTGGGACGTGTGTTCTTGTGTTTCTTGCGAGCAGTGTGGCACCGACAACATCTCTGCTTCTGAGGCCGAGTGCCAGTGCGGCGCCAAGCAGACTGGAGACAAGAGACATAAAGAGCACATCAGTCCCCATAGGCCCTCCTCACCTGGAGATCAATCTCTTCTCTCCCAAGATTCCTGGTCCAACGGAGAGTTTGAGAAAATCTATGAGCCTATCAAGGGGCCGAGCGTTGTGAGACGACGAGATTATCTCGTCAGTCGCACTTTAGAAGAACAGAAAAAACGCCTCCGAAAACTGGCACAAGTGAAGGAGCACCAACCCTCCGAGGGCAGAGGTAAATATCTTCCTATCGATGCATGGAGTCTTAGTGAGAGTGAAGATGTATATGAATCCCTGGCACGTGTGGCTCGCGCTTCTCTACGGGCAGGCTCCAACACATTGACGTCTATCAGTAAAGCTCGCCAGAAAACTGGAGGCGGTGGTGACCTGGAGTTGCAGCGGCGCGTGCGTGAAATACTTGATGGGCAAAATCAGATTAATACCACAACAAGAATTAAAGTGGTACAAGCCATCACTGAGCACATAAAGCACCATCTTGATCTTGACAACTTTGAGGATGAAGAAGAGAGAAACCATGAAATTCGTGAGCGGCTGAAGGAGGCTATGGCACAGGACTGGGAAACTCTGAGCAACATCAACCTGGGTCATATCTATGTCCCTATGGAAGAAAGCGCCAAGAGTTCAAAACTGGGAAGCAAGGAAAACACTGATTATGATACATTCGGTAGCATTGACTCGCTTATTTTTGAGCCCAAGGTTCCAGCCATTCAAGAGGCATCGGATGAAGGAACCGTGTCTAGTGCACTGAGCAACACCATTAGCACTGACAGCCTGCTGGACAAAGTGCTTGAGCAGAACTATGATACTGATGATCCTGCCCTGAGTGCCATGAAGTTTTTTGATGATGCTCTTAAACTAGAAGGGGAAAAACTGAACTGTGAATTTAAAGAGGAGGAGGAGGAGGATAATGACGACGACGACGACGAGGAAACGCCCATTCCTACACCAGCTCCTTCAACACCAATAGCTGAGAGTGAGCAAGAATTACCCATCTATGACACAGATGACGAATTGCAGGAACATCCAGTAAATGATATTCAAAACATATCGAAAGAGAACCCACTCAACCTAAAGCAACACCCATGGCCTTGGAGTGCTGGTAACCAAAATCATCAGGGACGCTCTCAGTCAAACAAAGAACAAACTAAGCTGCCTCTTAAACAGAAGATATACAATGGCTTGATGGGTTTGGGGTTTATAAGGTTTGGTTCCAAGGAAAATATAAAATCTCCAGTTCTCCTCTGCAATCGAGAAAATCCCAATTTCGTGGTATCTGGAAAAGATACCCCAAAAGAGTCACTCAAAGTACCCGTGGTGATGGAGATGCAGCGAGGACTGGACTCGCAGCAGTCTCAGAAGGACGTGAATGGGTACGAGTCATTCCAGATGGATTTTCACAGGCTGTCCGGCAAAAGGTTGCCCAGCGAAGAAGACTCGATGTACGATTATCACCCAGATCACAACGAAGCACTGTACCATGGCGGCACCACAACCAGCCATGATACGGTCGACTCCGAGACGGACAGCGTAACCAGTCAAGAGAGCGTAATCTTCAAAGGCAACCTAACGGAGATGGGCGACGCCACTGACCTCGACGACAAAAAGAAGAAAAAGAATTCATTTCAGCACAAGTTTGTTGTAAATCAAGGCAATGAATCCGACACTAGCGAACTGATTGAAAACAAGTCTGTAAGTCTGAGCACGCAGCCATACCTAGACTCGGACACATCGTGGGACTACATGGAGGCTGTTGAAGAGGAGAAAGCGGCCATGCAGAGGTATGCTGTCACTCTGGAGGCCCAGGCTGAAGTTGCCTCGGTAACTCTTGGGCCGCGTGTAGTTGGAAATATGCGCAGGAAACACCTTTACCAAAGCATTGACAACGTCGAACACACACAAGCTGAAGGGTCTCCTGAGGGAGGGACGTCTCTTCAGGCATCTGTTGCAGAAGCTGTAACAGATGTTCATAATATTGGAGACCCAGTATCATCACCCCCTTCACTGACTGACCTCCAATTGGCACATGCGAGTGTGACCAGTCCCATTGATTACACCGACGAAGAGATAGATGGTCGGCAGCTTTTTCGTGCCTACCAGCGACGTCAGTTTAGGGCCCCAAGTGACCATGAGGGGGTTGATGGAGGTGGAAGTGCAAGTACCACAACACAGGATTACCAGGAGACAGAGGAGGACATGTATGACGTGTGTGATTCTAGTGGGAGCCTTGTACAGCGTAGCCAAAATAACCCGTCAGTGGTGCTGCTGAAGCACCATGTGTACCAAAGCATTGAGTCCCTTGCCTCCCGTTCATGCATATCTTCCACAGTGTCCATCAAGTCACCCGTCACAGAAGGAACATTGGACGATGGCGAGCTACAGCTCTATGGTTCACGTCACGGGGAACCCATATATGGTGTACGAAACTCTCGCCTCTTCCACTCTATGAACGGCGCTTTCGTTAGTAGAAGCAACAGCGATAGCGCGGTTGATCCACCTGTCATTATCCGTAAAGGCAGGGTAGTGGAACTTACAGAAGAAATGTTTAAAGGCACCCTGGAGCGTAAGGTATTGCCTCAAGAGCTTGATGATAGCCACCAAAACCTGACCTTCCATAGTAGCCTACTGCCTACCACAGTACACCAGGAGGATCGTCTCTATTTCCATAATACTGTTTCTTCCACTGAGTCACGGGAAGTCCACTCATATGAGAATGATAGCGAGATCTATGGCACACATAATGAGATCCGTGAGGAAATTTTTCAGGTTACCCGGGAGCAATTGAAAATTGATCCTCAAGAGGAAGTTTCAGCAAAAGAGGAGTCTTCTGCAGATTCTTTCACATCCCAGAGAAAGACTGAGAACACTGAAGATGAAGTAATGGAGGGTACATCGACGGCCAAGATCAAGAGAGTGCAAAAACTAGGGGTGTCAATCTTGGGGAATAATAATGATATGATGATTCGTGAACTGAAGCTTAAATTGAAACATAAGTTTAACCCTGATGACGAGAGTGAAGGTTCTGAAGATGCCACTACCGAGAAGTTATCCGAGGTTAATGGCACAGTCATCAGCAAGGTGCCTCTGATAGCCACCATTTCCAGTGACTCCAATTCCGTGGCACTGAAGCGGGAGCAGCTGGCTCCTCACATGAACAAGATATTTGGCTCTCTGCACAAGAGACGTCGCCAGAGCATTGAGACTGTGATGAGTAAGAGTGAGGCTGGAGGAACAGATGAATGTGGAAAGTTCTTTCCAGGAAAAGGCGATTTCACAAAAGATACGAAGGATGAGAAACAAGAAAAAAACGAAAAGGAGAGAGAAGTAATAAGGTTAACAAGAGCAGACGGAGGCGTTGAGCATGTTTGGGTGCCAACACCGGACTACACACCGGCCTCCACGCTACCAAGAGAAAACTTCAACCACTCTATCTTGGCCTTTGACCACCTCATGGACCACCAACTAGCCCAAGAGGAGGACTACAGCTTTGATTTAGCCGACTTGGCTAAGTTTGTCCACGAACACATCTCCAAGAACAAGAACCTGTACTCGGACCCGGGAGGTCCGGACTCCGTGCCCACACCTGTTGCTCAGGTCAGTGCCTCTGTCTCCCCCAGTCCCACCAATGAACCCATGCCCCAGAGTGGTGATTTCCCTAAACGTTCTGTACGATTTGATATGCGAAAACAATTGGCCGATTTGAGTGCAACTTGGTCAGACTTAGAGAGCGTCATCTTTGCCGAAGACAAGTCTGGTTCCGAGTATCAGGACAGGGCAGAGAAACAGTGGGACATTGGGGAGTACGTGGGGAGTGTGTTATCTAGTGGCAAGCTGCCGGCCTCTCGCATGGAATCCTACAAAGATAGTGATTGTCTACTATGGGAGCAGCTAGCCAAGATGAGGCGCAGCAAGGCCCCAGAGGACCGTGAGCGCTGGCAGTTGGAGAAGACGAAAAGGATGCTGCTCTGGATACATCTGTCCGATGACAACACCTACACTGAGTGGTGTTACAAGAGTCAGTGGTGGAAGGTGAGAATAGTACCGATACCAGCTCTAAACCGACTCTCGGCACCTGAATACTTGCAGCACGGGTGCTGGTTTCTTGTCACTAGTCTCTTAAGTGTTGCTGTTCTAATACTCAATTATGGTGTAGCAGTAAGCTGTGTGTGTTGCGCGGGGTGCAGGTGTAAGCTTCCTTTTGTTGTGGGAGCGGAAGACAGTGGGCAGCAGGCACCTGGATGCCTTTGTTTGGGTTCACCTGTGTTGTCTCAGCCCTCAGCTGGGTGCTCACACTCGCCACGCCCCGTTACTCCTTTACAAGTTCCCAATTCACTGATGCGATTATGCCATGCCTCTGCTTCACACACACCCTCACACCATTACAACATAACATACGTTTAATACTAATGTGACATTTGTAATATTGGTTCCGTGTCCACAAAAGTCTTCCATTTGTATTCTCGTCCGTGTTCGACCACAGGCAGTCTGCCTTCAAATTGTTAAGGCTGGGTTTAACTTGCACGAGGATTTTGTTAATTATCAGGAGAAAGCGCCAAACCATTACGACTTTATAGCACTTGGAAGGGGCCAGGATAAGGATTTGGGATGGAACAGAGGGGGGGGGGAATGGCACTCAACCACTTGGACGGTCGGGGATTGAACGTCGACCTGCATGAAATGTGCACGAGTGGTTGGTTGGATGTAAAACTGCCAATCTGGCGTGCAACATTATTGAGCAGTCGAGTTGGGTAGGGGAGTGGGTGGTCGGGTGGGCAGCTGGTCCAAGACCTGGGTGAACACCTAGGGATGGAGGCAAGGGGACACCTTGACTGAAGGTTGTTTGGTTTGTTGTGGTTTTGGTAGGTCTGTTACTACAGTTACTTTTGGTGGTGGTGATGATGCCTTACTCATAATGGCGGTCTTTTAATCTCGGCGGTGATGTAGTAGTTGGTTCTTGTGCTTATATTGTTGATTTTGCTGCTGCTGATGATCCTGCTGCTGTTCGTGTTGCTGGTTCAGTTCCTGCTGCTCAGATAGTTGCGCCGATTGTTGCTCCTGTTGCTGCTACTACTACTGATGCTGCTGCTCCTTCCCCCTGTCCATGGCAACCAACTGTAATAGGCGTATTTAATTATTAAACACTAGACAATAGACTCACAAGAACGTGATGCATGATGATAAAATAATGAAGCCGTAACACTACGGGTAGTTATAGCACTATTTACGTTTACTGCGTGCAGAGGTAACCGATGAATTAATATCTAAGTGGGTTTGGTTAACATTTTGGCATTATGATCGTTGGCAGTTGGAGCGATGTTGACCCAGTTGTACTAATGGAAGTCTGTGATTGGCAGCACACTACAGTCATGGTCTCTCGCGGGAAATTTGCGGTGTTGTGATCGATGGAGAAGTATGCTTTTTAATGGAGTAAGTATGGGGGTGTTAGAGGCCGGCTGATCCCAAGCCACTCGGTCAACGGCAGGCTTCCTGTCTTCCCAGCCGCCGGAGGGTGAGTGCTGCTCCACTTGACTAGGGGGGGGGGTCCGTCACACTACGACCAGGCACAGACGGATATTCATGACCCTACGACATAGCTAAAGGGATATTCATGACCCTACGACATAGCTAAGGGGATATTCATGACCCTACGACATAGCTAAAGGGATATTCATGACCCTACGACATAGCTAAAGGGATATTCATGACCCTACGACATAGCTAAGGGGATATTCATGACCCTACGACATAGCTAAAGGGATATTCATGACCCTACGACCAGGCTACACTATGACCTGACTGTGCGTGTGTGGGGGGTGTGTGTGTGACGTGTCATCAGAACGCTGCCTTGTGTTGGTGAATCAGTTGGCGATAAAAATGTGTTGCTGCCGTCATTACCTAAACTACTAGTACACTATTGCAACAACCACTACTACCAAAACAAGAACTACCACCAAAACTGCTGCTGCTGATACTATTACTACAAACAAAAGTACTACTACCACTAATACTACAATCAAAACTACTACTATCACAAGCAAATGTGCTGCTACCACTACTACTTCACCTACAACCAAAACTACTACTACTATTACTACAACGAAAAACTACCTCCAAACTACTTAAACTACAACTAATAACAGTTGTGTAATTGAATAAATAACCTGTAATTTATATTTGGAATGTGCTAACGCAGAGGCACTACCTACTACAAATGTATAACCTTAAGATGAAAAAGAAATCTGTATGTTTAGACAATGTTCCACAGAGGGTTCTTGAATTGTTGAAGATCATAGTGTGGATGAAGAAGAGGTGGATGTCATTCATTGTGTGGATGAAGGAGAGGTGGATGTCATTCATTGTGTGGATGAAGAAGAGGTGGATGTCATTCATTGTGTGGATGAAGAAGAGGTGGATGTCATTCATTGTGTGGATGAAGAAGAGGTGGATGTCATTCATTGTGTGGATGAAGAAGAGGTGGATGTCATTCATTGTGTGGATGAAGGAGAGGCGGATGTCATTCGTAGTGAGGATGAAGGAGAGGTGGACGTCATTCCACTGTGCCCGAGTGCTTGCTGCAGTGCCAGACCCAACTTGGTTTCCCATAACACTCTTAAGATGTAGTCGGATAAAGGTTTTGACTTGAGAGGTAGTCATTAGGGCGCCGTCCCTAGAGGCGGCGGTAGTGTATGCAGTGAAACAGGCCTGGAGGTGGTCACGCCCGTTGTAGTGTAATAATGGTGAGAATGCCAGCTGCCGGACGTCGTTGTGGAGGGGTCAGACTACTGTTAGCAGGTCTCCAGCACATGTTGGGGATGGTGTAGGTAAAGGTGGGCTGGACCACTTGTCAACACTAGTGGCGTGGGGGAGCCTGTGTGTGGTATGGGGAGCCAGGGGAGGCGTTCCTTGGTACCTGTATCTCGGGCAGAGATGGAAATACAGCTGTGCTCGGAGAATTATATGAGTGAGTTAGATTACCACTTTAGCGAGATGAGTGGGCTTGCTGCGACGCGGGTGAGGGCTTGGGGGGAGGTGTGGTGTAGCTCCTAACATGAAGTACTTGTAGTGACCATGTGGCCCATCCTACAAATATCGACGTGATGGACGATTGGGGTCCATCACCTCGACTTTTTGTGTTATTGAATTTGGACAACCGAAGTTTTTTTATGTTAACTAAACCTAACTTAACCAGCCTAAACCTAACACACTATCTGAGGTCTAATATAGTACATAGGTGCTAAACTAGGGCCTAGGAATAATTTGTTGCTTTTTAGCTATATTTTTCCGGACTCTTTTAAAATGAATTGAACTCAATTTTTCTTTCAATTTGTCCATCACAACTGATATTTGTACGATCGTCACACATGGACGTGATATTTGACTAGTTACAAAAGCACCATCTTACCAGGGGATAGTTACCTGTTAGTGAGGTGTTAATGACCCGGGTTAGTGTACAGGCAAGGCCGTAACTGCTTGTGGCAGGAGCGCCACCATGCACCAGTACTGAGCACAGCCTCCGGGACACTCCACACGTGCCCGCATACGGTGAGGGCCAAATCCGGATGATAGTTTTGTACACTTACCACTGGTTGTACTCGACCACTTTTATAGGAAGGCGTGACAACACTCATGTCTTGGTGCAAGACTGCTGCGCTCCTCCAGTATAGTACACAGTTTCTCTCCAACCACTTGGGCTGGACGGTAGAACCACGGTCTCACTTCATGCAGGTCGGCGCTCAATCCCCCGACCGTCCAAGTGGTTGGGCACCATTCCTTCCCTCCGTCTCATCCCAAATACTTATCCTGATCCCTTCCAAGTGCTATATAGTCGTAATGGCTTGGCGCTTTCTCCTCTAAGTTCATTCATTCCTCTCTTAGAGGTTAAGGTGTGCTCAGCCTACTTGTGTTCTCTGGCAGTCTGCAACCCCCCCCCCCCCCGCCTGATCCATATAGCACAAGGCATGGAAGAATTACACGTTGAATAACATTATTAGTTCCGGTGGTGCAGGTAGCATGGTTGGGGTGGGGCTGTGGGCGTGCACGCCGACGCCTCTCAGGGTTGACGTGCACGCCGGCGCCTCCCAGGGTTGACGTGCACGCCGACGCCTCTCAGGGTTGACGTGCACGCCGGCGCCTCCCAGGGTTGACGTGCACGCCGGCGCCTCCCAGGGTTGACGTGCACGCCGGCGCCTCCCAGGGTTGACGTGCACGCCGGCGCCTCTCAGGGTTGACGGGCACGCCGGCGCCTCCCAGGGTTGACGTGCACGCCGGCGCCTCCCAGGGTTGACGTGCACTTGTCAACCCTCGTCTTGCTCTTGTTATTTTTAGCATACTTGTGTGGCTTCCGGTCGAGACGGTCGCGTGTTATCCAGCATTGTGAACAAACTAGTCCAAGAGTGTAAGGAGAGAGCTGATAGTGTGCACCGTGTTGGCTTGGCAAGGAACAACTGGATACATCTCCAGCTTGGGGGGCTGAGGGAGTGTGCCAGTGTATGAATGGTCTGCATTTTTGGAGGACGGGCTGGAATGGCCTTATAAATCTTTGATAATATTGTTGATATAAACGGTGTTGTGGATGAGCGGAGCTGTACACCTTAGCACACCCACCTGGCCTTACTGGAGAGTACTGGCACTCTACACCCTTAGCACACCCACCTGGCCTTACTGGAGAGCACTGGCGCTCTACACCTCGCGCAGTCTTCCCTTGTTGACCCACAAAAATGTACTAATTAAGGACTATAATTTAAATGCTCAAGGGCTAACTTGAAGGGATATGTTAGAATCAGAGCCTGCTAGTAGGTATTTCCAGGAAGTGAACAGGTGCACAGCGCTGGTTTAACCTGTAATGTGGGGGGGGGGTGAGCCCCACTACACCAGTCTCGCAGCGGCTCCAACACCTGTTGCTCGCTTTCTTCTGTGACGTTGATCTTTTCGTCTTGTTTTGTCATCTCTTGTCAATTCTTAACTTTTCCTGTTTGGCGAATCTGTAAGATTTTCGTGGTGTGATAGGCACAAATCTACGCATGCGACAAATTAAGAAAACATCATACAACTGCTTTGTAAAATTTAGTGGGAGGAATGTGGTACCTCTGGAAGCAGTATTTCCCCTACAGTTTCTTATCAGGCTCAAAGCACCTGGGTAAATCTTCCTTGGCTTAATTATCTTCTCCAGTCTTCTTATGTGAGGAATACAAGTGCTATATGATGACACCAAGGTAAGGTAAGCCATACCTTACCTGGCCATAGGCACAATCACAGAACACTGAGCATCAGGGTCCACGGCTGTTCACTACCCTCCCAGCAACCCCATCAACCAGGTATCAACCAGGTATCAACCAACCAGGTATCAACCAGGTAAGCATTATAAATATTGCCTGAACAAAGGTGGACTTCTTCAAGAACCAATTAGACAAGTTCTTGCAAAAAGTACCGGACCGACCAGGCTGTAGTGGATATGGGGGCCTGCGGGGGTCGCTCTAAGCAAGCAGCCTGGTGGACCAAGTTATCACAAGTGGAGCCTGGCCCCAGGTATGCTCCAGGTATGGTAAAGACTAAGGTATGCGAGAGGTGGTGGTGGTGGTACCCGGCTCATCGGGTACCATTATGGTCACATTACACACCAGGGGGGGGGGGGTGTCACCACATTGTGGCCATTGTAAAGGCAACATTGCCATAGTTGATGAGAGGCGATGCTGTTAGGTGCCTGCTTGTGGTCGACACGTGTCTGTTTGTGGGCTTGTTCCTGCTTGCCGGCTGACTGTGTGTGTGTGTGTGTGTGTGTGTGTGTGTGTGTGTGTGTGTGTGTGTGTGTGTGTGTGTACTTACCTAATTGTGCTTGCGGGGGTTGAGCTTTGGCTCTTTGGTCCCGCCTCTCAACCGTCAATCAACTGGTGTATAGATTCCCGAGCCTACTGGGCTCTATCATATCTACACTTGAAACTGTGTATGGAGTCAGCCTCCACCACATCACTTCCTAGTCCATTCCATTTATTAACTACTCTGACACAGAAAAAATTCTTTCTAACGTCTCTGTGGCTCATCTGGGTACTAAGTTTCCACCTGTGCCCCTTGTTCGTGTTCCACCCGTGCTGAAGAGTTTGTGTTTGTCCACCCTGTCAATTCCCCTGAGAATTTTGTAGGTGGTTATCATGTCTCCCCTTACTCTTCTGCTTTCCAGGGATGTGGGGTTCAGCTCCTTTAGCCTTTCCTCGTAGCTCATTCCTCTCAGTTCCGGGACGAGCCTGGTGGCATACCGCTGAATCTTCTCTAGCTTTGTCTTGTGTTTAACTAGGTATGGACTCCAGGCTGGAGCTGCATACTCCAGGATTGGTCTTACATAAGTGGTATACAGGGTTCTGAACGATTCCTTACACAAGTTTCTAAAGGCAGTTCTTATGTTGGCCAGTGTTCTTGTTGGCCTTATGTTATGTTGTGTGTGTGAGAGATTGAGAGAGAGATTGAGAGAGAGAGAGAGAGATTGAGAGAGAGAGAGAGAGATTGAGAGAGAGAGAGAGATTGAGAGAGAGAGAGAGATTGAGAGAGAGAGAGAGATTGAGATTACCTAAGTAGTTACAGGATGAGAGCTACGCTCGTGTTGTCCCGTTTTCCCAGTACTCTTTGTCGTTTATTAACGCTTTGAAACTACGACAGTCTTGGCCTCCACCACCTTCTCACCTAACTTGTTCCACCGTCTACCACTGTTTGCGAAAGTGAATTATTTTCTTATTTCTTCGGTATCTTTGTTTAGTCAGTTAAATCTATGACTTTTGTTTCTTAAAAGTTCCAGGTCTCGTGGATTTTTCCATATCAATTTGATCTATTCCTGTTACTATTTGTACGTAGTGGCCATATCGCCTGTTTTCCTTCTATCTTCCAGTGTCGGCATATTTAATGCCTCTAATCTCTCCTCGTAGCTCCTGCCCTTCAGTTCTGGGAGCCACTTGGTAGCATGTCTTTGCACCTTTCCAGTTTGTTGATGTGATTGTTAAGATATGGGCACCACACAACCGCTGCATATTCCAGCTTTGGCCTAACAAGGGTGTAAACAATTTCTTTAGTATTTCGCCATCCATGTATTTAAAGCAATCTCGAAGTTAGAATTAAAAGCAGTATTATGGTATTTATTTTTGGTGGGGGATATTTTATTATTTGTTATTTTTTCTATTTAGTTTTGATGGTTTTTTTACGAGTGTGTAGAGGAGAAGAGGGACTTACTGGGCGTGGGTGGCGGGGGAGGGAAGGGCCTCCTTGCTGCTGGGCACTGGCTCTTGGTGTTTTGGAAGAGCGTGCCTCGCGAGCTGGCGCTGGGCATCACCAACGGTGAGCATCTCACAGCGGCAGGCCATGATGGCCACTGTGGCCACAACACTGTTTGTCAGAGACAGTGGACAGAGAACCGAGACAGTGACAATAGAACCAGTGAAGAGCAGAGGTGCCATAGGCACAATCAGAGAACACTGTATAAACATCAAAGGTCCGCGGTTGTTCAACGTCCTCCCAGCAAGCATAAGAATATTGCCGGAACAACTGTGGACATCTTCAAGAGGAAACTAGATTTATTCTCCAAGAGTTCCGGACCAGCCGGGCTGTGGTGGGTATGTGGGCCTGCGGGCCGCTCCAAGCAACAGCCTGGTGGACCAACTCTCACAAGTCAAGCCTGGCTCGGGCCGGGCTTGGGAGTAGAAGAACTCCAGAACTCCATCAACCAGGTATCAACCAGAGATTCTCGGGTGAGGCTCGATCTTCAGATCCAGGACACAAGGGGGTCGCTCTCTCATCTGTTCTACGGCCTCCCCACTACGGTGCGCGCCTGCCTGCCTCCATAATTTTGTTTCCAGAGAGAGTGTAAATAGTAAATAAAGGTATTAGTGTGATGCGACTGTGACGCCGCTATCCCCCCCCCCCACATCGCTTCAACCCCGTGTGGAGGGACGCCATGTAATATGGTATGATTTGTGTGTGTGTATTGTAGTGTGTTGCGTGGGAGGTTGGAGTGGGGGGGGGGGTGTTGGTACCAGTGATAGTGACTACAGGCTACTGACTCTCCATGACCTTCCACACCTTACTTCAGCGCATTCCACTTACTAAAAGTAGGGCATACGTAAATCTGTGTATCTATGTATTTACGTATGTAGGTTAGCTTAGCATTTTAAAAGCACCGACTCACCTTCTGTGGTTGATTGTTCAATAAACCCCTGAACTATATGTTTAACACATCTCTAACCCTGTCCATGGAGGACAGAAGAAAATATATATGCTGGTTAGCATTGTAAATGTGTGGCCACGTCTGTGGTAGAAAATAATAATACTAAAACAGTAAAAGTTGGTACATCGCCGGCCTTGTTTGATGCAGTGTCGATGTTGGGTCCGTGGTCGTNTAAGTAACAATTGTAATTACGAAGCTATAAGATGCTTATCTTAACATACTAACAAGGTTAGGTAAGGTCGGTGTTTTCTATGAAGCTTTTCAAGGTAAACTATTATGTTTAGTATGTCACCTATGCACATATTTAATAAGTCAATATTGACTATACGAATTTGCGAGGACGGGTTGATTTAGTCGATCCCTTACATGAATTTGTATCCCTGTTCTATTTATCATTAGTCCCAGTATTCTGCCCAACTCCGCATACTGGATCGGATGGTTGTCAAGGATGATGGGGTCTGGGTTTCTTTTCGCAATGTGTATTATCTGAAACTTTGTTTGTTGGTGCTAATTTTCCATTTGCTTTCTCAAATTTGTTTATGAGTTCAATTGCTGCCTTGGTCTTGTCGGCTAGTAGCGGTTTTGATGGTCCCGGTTGGCAAATTATTTGGGTGACATCGTCAGCGTATGTGATGTATTCTCCATGGTGGGGTTGGGGTAGGTCAGCTGTATATATGTTGAATAGAGTGGGGGAGAGGCAGCTTCCTTGTGGTACTCCACTTTTCAGTTCTATTACGTCCCCCAAGTAGCTGCCGATATTAAGCCTAGCAGTTTCTTTGTCTATAAAGCTGCAGAGTAGCAGTAAACCTCTCAGGAAGTCCTAGTTCAGATATCTTATATTTTAGGCCTGTGTGCCACACTTTGTCGAAGGCTTTCGAGACGTCTCTAAGCACTATATTACACTGATCTTTTTTCGACACTGCGTTGGCTATATGCTCGTAGATCAGGGCTATAGCTGTATGGGCCCCTCTGCGGTTTCTAAACCCGTGATGCCTGGTATTATACTTCCCTTCCTCTTCCATGTACTTCACAAGTCTCTGATTGATAATTTTTTCGAATATTTTACTTGTACTTCGAGGAGGGAGATTGGCTTGTAGTTTTCAGTTTGGGTTGGGGGTTTACCTGGCTTGGGGATTATCTATTGTGGCATTCTTGAAGTATGCGGGAATAGTCCAGATGCAAGAGTTGCATTTATTATACATGTGTATTGATGGAGTGCAATCACTGGTAGGTTGGATTTATTTTATCTATTTATTTTGCTGTTGCCCGGCGCCTTGTCTTGAAACCCATAATTGTTTTATGGACCTCTGCAATGTTGTGTGTTTCATAAGGTGGCAGTCATCGCGTATGTTGTTAAGTCTATTGTTTGCGTCGGGAGTAGTGCTGCAGCTCTGTTATCGACTTGAGTTGTAATTTCCCTTTCATTAATTGGGCAAAAATTTTAATTTTCTTCCGGGTTTATCCTGAATATTTTTTTCCCAGAACTTCCTGAATTCCTGCTCTTGTTCTCTCTCCTCATAGAGTTTATTTCCTGAGGCGTCTATGATGTAGGGTGTTTCCTCAGAAGAGCTTCCCATCAGGGTCTTTACTTTTTTTTCAGAACTTTCCTGGGTTTCTAGTCGACTTGGATCTTGCTTAATAGGTCATCCCATTGTTTGGTGTACTCTGTTTTGCATAGATCTTGCAGCGCATCTTGTAGTTCCCTCTGTAGTCTCTTGCGCTCATCCGTCCACCCGTGTTGTGTCATGAGTTGTAGAAGATTGTTATATCTGGTTTGCAGTGTCCTGAGCGCCTCAGTGGCTGGGGGGTGTGGAGCGTTATATGGCGAGCTAGGGGATGTGATCGTTCATGCATTTTTCTATGGTGTTAATCCATGTATTTAACTCGGCGTTTATGCATGATGTTTCCTTACCGTTAAAATCTGTAACACTGATTTCCTGTGCACTACTTTTGAACGCTTCTCAGTCAGTTTTAGTGTATTGAAGTCTTGGTGGTGAGGGTTTCTGAATGGGGTTAGTTGACAGCGTCATTATTATTGGTAGGTGGTCGTTTGTGCTAGCAGGACCCCTTACTATGCGGGTGTTTAGGAAGTGGTGGTTTTTGATAGTATTATGTCTGGTTTACCACTGTGGCCTTGTCTGACGTAAGTTGGGAAGTCTGGACCCAGGTGGGTTAGATTTCCGTTCCTTATCATATTGTGGATGGCTTCACCTGCTTGGTTGTTCCTTCCATGTCCCAGTGTTCTGTGCTTGGCGTTCAGATCACCCAGAAAGTAGGCAGGTCTGTTCCTTCTGGTAAGTTTCATGATGTCGGTAAGGGGAAGGTAAGGACGTCTTGGTGGTTGGTAGCATGTTCCTATGTAGATTACCCTTTCGTAGTTTGGAGTTCAATTGCCAAGAAGTTTTCCTGGAAGTCATCTATTGACACCATGATACCTCTTCCCTCCTCCCCTCTTACCACCCATCCCTCCCCCACCAACCACCCCTCCCCCACCACCACCCCCCCTCCCCCAGCCACAACTCCCCCCTCCCATCAACCACTCTCCCCCTCCCACCAAACATTCCCCCCTCCCCCACAAAAGGTCTAACCTTCATATTTACACTGACTGCTATATTTAGGCTTATTAAAATACAATGTGAAGAGTACAAAGATAATCACACAATACTGACAGGTTTTTCACATTGAGCGGGACAGCGGGAAAGGCTGCTCTTGTAATTCAGTTCATTGTTGGCTGATATATTGGGTAATAATAGGGCCCCGCCCTGCACTCTTTACTATACCTATCGCATTATAACTGAAGATTACACTCGTACATTTTAATTATATTATTGTTTATCCTTGTTGCCAACTCGTAATACCGTATGATAAGGGTGTAATAGACATTTTTAACGATTAGACACTCGTAGAGGTGCCATAGACTCAACCACAGAACACTGTCTTAACATCAGAGGTCCGCGGTTGGTCAATATCTTCCCAGCAAGTAGAAGAGATATTGCCTGAATAAAGGTGGGAAGTCTTTAAGAAAAAACTGGACGGTTTTCTGCAAGAAGTGCCGACCAACCGGGCTGTGGTGGGTATGTGGGCCTGCGGGCCGCTCCAAGCAACAGCCTGGTGGACCAAGCTCTCACAAGTCAAGCCTGGCCCCGGGTCTCCCTTGGGGTAGAACCACTCACAGAACGCAATCCAAGTAAAAAAAAAGTTTTGCCTAACCTAGTTTCTCGAGACCAGATGCTTAAGAAACGTTATTTTTACTGTGCATTATTTTTCCGAACAATGTTGACGTTTTGGTGGGCTGCGGTAGACATGCCGTGTGTTAGGGGGAAAGACGAGCGGGAGTGTACACCTGAGCAGCTCAGCCCCAGACAAACATTTTTTTTGTATTAAAAAGTGAAGTCAGTCAAAGTATTTAGTGTTGCCATTCACATGTCTAAATGTTGCTGTTGTTGATAGTGTTGGATAATGTGTCAAGTAAACCACAAGTGGAGAAGTTAACAATAAGACTTGGGAATATAGTGTGGCAAAGTATCTCAAGTTGTGCTGACAGAGTTTACACTTGTCTACGGCTGCAGGTGGTGCAAACTCCCACATGTAAACCACAATGAAATAACATTAACGTGATGTATCGGTGAGAAAATCCGTAGGAGCCATGAGGAGGATTCGAACCTGCACACTTGGTGCGCCGTTCACCGCCCAAAGGTGATTGTTGCCGAGCGTAAGCCTAGCATAACTTTTAGAAAGCTTATTGGACGACTTCCATGGGTCACTTAGTGAGTGGTGCTGCGATACATTCGTCAAACTGCGCACAGCAGCGGCTAATAGTATGATTGGCCAGACCATCAGACTGGAGGCCTGGTCACAAACAGGCTGCTGGTGTCATTGGTTCTCAGAAGTATCTGATGGTAACCTGGAGAAAAGGCAGCAAGAGTGTATATATAAGCAAGGAGAGGGGAGTGCGGATTCTCTTGGGTGGCTTAATCTTAATCGATCAATCGATGCGGAGGCCGGGTTGACTGCTGGTGTTGGAGAGTGCTGGTCCAACTTGTCCTCCTATGAAGAACGTCGCTTTCGCTCGTATGCGTTACATACGACAAAAACTGTCGTACTAGAAATAGAAGCGGCTGGCGAAAGGACGTACTATTCCGTTTTTTTGGTGTTGGTCCTCTGATAGGTTAGGAGAGAACACTTTAAAACTGACCGTTTTCTTGACGTTGGGGAACCTTAGGAGGTCGGAGGAGAGCATGGAACACGTCTCCGCTCTTGTCACCAGGACGGTTATTTTGGCTAACTGAGTTTCTCTGCGGTTATTAATGCGTGACGTTATAAAAAAAAACTGAGGAGAAAGCAGCCGTCGGAGAGGTTTGGTANTTTTGCTCTTCGTCAATTGTTACCCGAAGTCGACGTTTTGTGGAGGCATTGTTGTACTTCACTTCTTTCTCCTATGCTTTGTTTTGTTCGTTATCAGTTTGTGTTGTGGCGAGGCGAAGGCAGGAGCGGTACGATCAGTTAATGTTGTGAAGTTGTGGCTGAGAGTGTTGGTGTTGGAGGCGCTGTGGAGGTAACGGTGTGTGGGAGGCGTTCTGGGGCGTGAAACTGGACAATTAATGTGAGGTTCTTGTTATTGGGTGGTGGGAAGCGGCAGGTGAAGCGTCTTCCTCCATCTTACGTGGCTCCTGCTTGCTTTTCCTTGACGGTCTCATCACCGCTGTGTGTCACAGCCATCATAGTCGCTCTCACCGGTAGCTTGGTTCACCCAGCTGGTTCACATCCACCCGGCGACCACACACCTCTCGTGGTCTCTGGTGGTGCTCACTCCACACCTCTCGTGGTCTCTGGTGGTGCTCACTCCACACCTCTCTTGGTCTCTGGTGGTGCTCACTCCACACCTCTCTTGGTCTCTGGTGGTGCTCACTCCACACCTCTCTTGGTCTGGTGGTGCTCACTCCACACCTCTCTTGGTCTGGTGGTGCTCACTCCACACCTCTTGGTCTCTGGTGGTGCTCACTCCACACCTCTCTTGGTCTCTGGTGGTGCTCACTCCACACCTAACGTTTCACCTCATTGATAAATATTTCAAATGATAATAACTAATAGTTATTGTTATTTACAATTTGAACCCGTCCAACGTGGCATGTGACGTCTACTTTACCTAAGACTACCTTAACCTACCTAAGTGTCGTACTAGAAAATGGTAACGGCTGGCGAAATTGACATACTATCTCGTTTTCTGTTCGTAGGTCCTCTGGTAGGTTAGGATAAGACACTTTAATACGACACTTTCTTGACATTGGGAACCCTCACAAGGATGGGAGGAAAATAAACGGAAAAGCGCCAAGCCAAGTACCAAATCTACACAGTAAATAACGACGTACTGGAGTGAACGATATGGAAGAAATGCAGAATAGAACCAGTGAAGAGCAGGGTGCCATAGGCACAATCAGAGAACACTGTATAAACATCAGAGGTCCGCGGTTGTTCAACGTCCTCCCAGCAAGCATAAGAAATATTGCCGGAACAACCGTGAACATCTTCAAGAGGAAACTAGACTTATTCCTCCAAGGAGTTCCGGACCAACCGGCTGTGGTGGGTATGTGGGCCTGCGGGCCGCTCCAAGCAACAGCCTAGTGGACCAAACTCTCACAAGTCAAGCCTGGCTCTGGTCGGGCTTGGGGAGTAGAACTCCTCCCAGAACCCCATCAACCAGGTAACGACTACATAGCACTTGGTTGGAGTCAGGATTTGGGATGGGACGGGGGAGGAATGGTGGCCAACACTTGGACGCTCGGGGATTGAACTTCGACCTGCATGAAGCAAGGCCGTCGCTTTACCGTCTCGCCCAAGTGGTTGGGCTCGCGAAAATGGGATGAAAGTAAATAACTTGTCGACCCCCGCCTGTCCAGCCCAACCACTTGCGCTGGACGGTAGAGCGACGGTTGGTTCCCTTCCCTTCATTTCAAATATATATATATATATATATATATATATATATATATATATATATATATATATATATATATATATATATATATATATATATATATATATATATATATATATGAAAAGTACTATGAAGAATCTCTGGAATGGGTCTCTGAAATTATTTTTATTTTAAATTGATAGGACTGGCGGGCTGGGTTGGGCAGGGGTAGCGGCCCCCCACCTGGCGGCCCCCCACTTGGCGGCCCCCCTACCTGGCGGCCCCCCCACCTGGCGGGCCCCCCCACCTGCCCATTGTTTCTCGCCGGCACCTGGGATCGAACCCAGGACCATAGGATCACAAGTCCAGTGTGCTGTCCGCTCGGCCGACCGGCTCCCATAAGCGGCTCCCGGCTCCCTCTAAGCGACACACACAGTCCAACACGGTCATGAAGGGGCGGGCTGTTTATGTAGCTACTTCGGCTGCTCAGATGCGAAAATGTTTAAGTTGCTGCTGGTTTGATGTGTACAGTGAAGATGTCTGGACTCGTCTAACTGAGAGTTTACCACGACAGTGTGATTGTGACTTGGCGGGATATCTGGATATCTGTGGCAAACTCTGAGGAGAAATCCAGCACCTGACGTTGTGGAGCTGGTGATTGTTGAGCTGGTGATGATTGTCTGGTGATGATTGTCTTGTAAGTGATGTGGGAGTGTAGAGCGGGAGATTGTTGCTCATTGGTTAGCTTTGTTCGCTTTTATTTTAGTTTGTTTTGTTTTGGGTGTACTCATCTATCAGTATTTGCCTAAGAGTGTCTACGGGGGAGTGAGGTCTGGATCTATGCCTCTACCTACTACCCCTTGTTGGACTATTCTCACGTTTGATTTCTGTGTCGAATCTTATCATAAAGTTGTGGATGGAGGTGCCTTCCATAATTTCTTTCAGTGCATTCCACTTGTTGATCATCCATACGGAGTATGAACATTTCTTTACATTTCTTTGGCTCATTTGCTTTTTTAGCTTCCACCTGTGTCCTTTTGTCATGTTTTCTCTCAATTGGAAGAGGCTGTCCTTGTTCACCTTTTCTATTCGCTCTTAGAATCTTGTATGTTGTGATCATAGATGATTGATAGATACAGATTAAGCCACCCAAAAGATGGCACGGGCATGAATAGCCCGTAAGTGGAAGCTCTCTGGAGCCATTACCAGTACCTATAGTTGATACTGGAGATCTGTGGATGGATGGGGTCTTCTGTGTTCATATCCCCTTTTTATACTTGAGGTTTGGGAGATTTAGGTCCATTAGCCTACCCTCATAGCGCGTAACCCTCTTAGCTCTGGCACCAATCTTGTTCCAAACCTCGTGTGTTTTTTCCATGCTGGTTTTATGTTTAATAATATGTTGGGATTACATGTCGTCGCTGCATATTGCAATATTGGTCTAATAAATGTTATATAGATTTCTTTAAAGGAGTCTTGATTTAGGTTTCTTAGCGTTTTTCTTATGTTTACCAGCGTCCCATATGCTGCTGATTCCATCATTATGATGTCTGTGGCTTGATTCAGGCACACGAACATTGCAGCACTCTCTTGAGGAGTTGAGTGCAATCAAGGATGAGTCGCTTACATTTAACGTGTCACTTCTGGATATGAGCCTGCGGGCCGCGCCAAGCAACAGCCTTTTACATAAAGTTATTACACAAGACAAACCTGGCCTCAAGTCGGGCTTGGGGAGTACAACTCTCTGAACACACTACAGATAACACAAATATAATATTATTCCCCTTGCCAATATAACATTTATAAAATGCACTAAATAACTCCTCAATGGGGCAAATGCAGTGCTTTGCAGCCTGGTCTGAAACCCGCACAAGCGACTTGTATGACTACAATATGGATACCAGAACTTAGTTTTCTTCACATATGACAGAGAACACAAGTTTCATTAACACTCGTCTGCAGCGAGCTGCTAAGCACCATAAATTATATGGTGCAAGTGCTGATAATGGAAATACAAATCAAATTGTCGTTATTGACCTTGTATGTGACCAGATGCAAGTCCTCGACAGTTTATAGATAACCAGATGAAAATATAATAATGGTGAGAAAGCCTCACAGATCCAGCTGCAAACATTACCTTGCTTAGTGACCTCAATCTACGCCGCACACACTTGAGAAAATTATGGCAAATATATTTCGACAGTGTTTCACGGGAAATTTATTTTTTGAGACCTTGATTTTGCTCCAAGTTCATGACCCCAAATTAAAATTGTCATATAAAATTCCTTCCAACTAGTTACTGTTAACGCTTCTCTTGGATTCCAATTTTTATATCTTGGACACGTGTCTAGCTGTGAGTGGCCTATATACAGGTAACGGAATTTTCATCTCATTCTCTTGACTGGAGCTGTAATATGCTCCAACTGTCGATGACTGGTCAGCCGCTTGAGAACTGCGTGGCAGAGTATGAAGGTATCTCATGAGTGGTATGTGGCACCATAGCTAAAACAGGTCTGTACTAGACAAAAGCTCTACCATTAATGTATAATGATTAACTGTAAATACGTAGCTATTGTAATGGAACAATCTTTGTTTCTAGCTGACATTATAAGGTGTGCAGGATAGCTGTAATTGTTAATGTAATAATCTCTAAGGCCTGATAAACACCTTTTTTGTGGCCATAGTAATCCTTATTGCGCTACCACTCAAAAGATAAGTATAGGGTGCACAATTAACTAGTCGCCTCCGGCGGCAAGAATCAAAAGCATGTCGCAGAAATACCAAGTAATAATTGTTCAGGTTTGGCAGGAGATTTGTTTGTCCATTTTAAAGATGAACAATTTTATTTATTATTTTTAAGTTGCATCACTTATGAACCCATCCCTGCCCTTGTGTGGCAGTGCACAATAGAAAGTTATTTCACGTATTCATACAATGAAACATTGATTGGAACCATGATGTATATGTGCTTCAGCCTACAGTTTAGACCTATTGTCTTGTGTATGACCCTCTGTTCTGCGAGACTGAATACCAGCATTATTCTCACTTTAATAAGACTTAATTGAAATCCTCAGATTAGGCAAAATTGTAATTAAATGTAGTCAATAAAGATGTTAATAATAATACGTTGAGCGGCGCTCCTCCAGTTGTGTGTACGACCTTGATCAAGAGTTATCACGAGATGATTTCAGGGCTTAGCGTCCCCGCGGCCCAGGGACGTTCAAAGATTCAGGGAGACGGCCTTAAGCGACTAAACTCCCACACAGGGAATAGCTCAACTGACAGCTGAAGCTTACAAGGTCTGCTTGAAGCACGTGCCTGTGAGGAGGGGCAGAAAGAGGACCACTCTAGAAAGATAACGCAGACACAGACGACTGTACAGGAGAAGGAAAAAAAATAACGGAAATGCTTCGGCAGACACGACTGTCACAATAAAGGAAAATAAACCTAAACAGGGAGATCGAAGTAGTAGAACAAACGATGAAGCGATCATATGAGACAGGAAATGGAATTGGAACAGAAAGCTATACAAGAGATAAAGAAAAATCCAAAAAATCGACCAGTATTGGACCGTTAATTACAACTGAAGGTACGTACACAGAGGACGACAAAGAGATTAGTGAAATTCTAAGAAGCCAGTATGAGGCAATGTTTAGCACACCAATAAACAACATGAAAGTTGATGACCCAGACAGCTTCTTTATGAATGACATTCAAGCTGCAGATAATGTAATGGATATTAACACGAACTCGGAAAACTTTGAAAGAGAAATTGACAATATGCCCATGCACTCAGCTCCTGGGCCTGACTCATGGAATTCAATATTCATAAATAAATGTAAAGTACCAGTAGCGAGAGCACTCAGCATAATATGGAGAAAGAGTCTGGATACAGGGGAGATACCAGCAGCACATAAATCTGCAGGTATAGCTCCTCTGCACGAGGGGGGCAGTAAAGCCTTGGCAAAAAATTATAGACCAATTGGACTAACATCACACAAAGTTTTTATAAAGAGTGGTTAAGAATTAACTTTCTAGTTTTATGGAAAATAATGAGCTACACAACCCAGGACAACATGGATTTAGAGCGGGAAGATCCTGTCTGTCACAGTTACTCAACCACTATGACAAAATCACAGAAGCCCTAGAAGAAAAGCAAAATGCAGATGTTGTATACACAGACTTTGCAAAGGCGTTCGACAAATGTGACCATGGAGTGATAGCTCACAAAATGAGGTCAATGGGAATAACTGGTAAAGCAGGACGCTGGATACTCAATTTCTTGAACACAAAGAGTAACAGTCAATCAAATAAAATCGAGTCCAAGTGCAGTTAAAAGCTCTGTACCTCAAGGTACAGTCCTCGCACCGCTACTGTTCCTTATTCTCATATCAGATATAGACAAAAATATAAGTCACAGCTTCGTGTCATCCTTTGCAGATTTCACAAAAATCAGCATGAAAATTACCTCTGCTGAAGACATTGAAAAATTACAAGCAGATATCAACAAAGTTTTCGATTGGGCAGTAGAAAATAACATGTGTAACAGTGATAAATTCCAGGTACTCAGGTACGGCAAAAATGAGGATCTGAAACATAATACAGGGTACAAAACCCAATCGAATCTTCCCATAGTAGAAAAACAGCATGTCAAGGAATTGGGAATAATAATGTCCGACGATCTAACGTTTAGGGAGCATAACCAAGCAAACATTGCGTCCGCCAGAAAAATGATAGGGTGGATTACGAGAACTTTCAAATCCAGGGATCCCATCACAATGGTTGTACTCTTCAAGTCACTTGTGTTGTCCCGTCTCGAGTACAGCTCAGTACTCACTTCCCCTTCAGAGCAGGAGAGATTGCTGAAATAGAGGGAATACAGAGAACATATACGGCACGCATAGACGCGATAAAGCACCTAAATTATTGGGATCGTCTCAAAGCTCTCCAAATGTATTCACTAGAAAGGAGACGAGAGAGATACTAAAATAATATACACATGGAAAATACTAGAGGGCCAGGATAAACATCAGAGGTCCGCGGTTGTTCAACGTCCTCCCAGCGAGCATAAGGAATATTGCCGGAACAACCGTGGACATCTTCAAGAGGAAACTAGACTGTTTTGTTACTGCGTATGCTTGACATTGTCAACGATTTCAATGCAGAATCGCAGTAGGTTATTAGTGAGTTGCTTGTTGGGAGGATACCGTTATAAGAGGAGCAGCGAATAGTAGAGGTGGTGTCTGCAGGCAGCTGACAGCTGGACTTGGGTGGGAAAGTTGAAGTTGGGGGCGAGGGTGTCTACAGTCTCCAGTCATGCTAGTCTCTCTCCACACCTTGGTAGTGATGTCTCTCCTGCTCACTCCTGCTGCTTCACACTCCCCGGCATGACCAGTACCCCCCCCCCCCACACACACACACACACACACACACACACACACACACGCACACGCACACGCACACGCACACGCACACGCACACGCGCACGCGCACACGCACACGCACACGCACACACGCACACGCGCTTCAGCATGCTACACCACCAAAGATTGCATTCACTCCAAACATCTGCCACCTATGGGCTATTCATGCCCGTGCCACCTCTTGTGGTGGCTTAATCTTCAACAACAACTCCCAGAATCCATCCTGTTACATCCAGGTATATGAGTGGGGTGGATTTATACATGTAGCAGATGTATGATAGAGGAAAATAGTCGGAGTCAATATATTAGACAACCTACGGTTAGAAGGCGGGTCCAAGAGCTAACAACTCGATCCTGCAGGCACAAATAGTAAATACACACACCCCACCCTCTCCTAACTTGTAGCTACCTACCTTGTGGAGTTTCGGGGATCGAAGGCCCCGCGGTCCGGTCTCCGACAGGCCTCCTAGTTGGTCGTCTGGTTAACCAGGCTGTTGGACGCGGCTGCTCGCAGCCTGACGTACGAATCACAGCCTGGATGATCAGGTATCCTTTGGAATGTTTGTCGAGTTCTCTCCTGAACACTGTGAGGGGCCGGCCAGTTATGCCTGCGTGTGTGTAGCAGGAGAGCGTTGAAGTCTTGAGCCCTTGATGTAGTTCTCCCTCAGCGTACACATTGCACCTCTGCTTTTCACTGGGGCTATTTTGCACATCCTGCCATGTGTACTTTTTTCATGTGATGTAATCTCCATGTTCAGATTTGGAACCAGTCAATCTAATATTTTCCACGTATAGATTTTCCCCCGTATTCCCACCCGTCTACCCCGTAACCCTCTTGGTGATGCTGCTCTGTTCCTGGCGTGCACGTGTGCCGTTGTCTCCCCGGGGTATAATGCTAGGGCATACTGCTAGAATCCACTCAGTGAAACATGTAGACTATTTGCACCGACTAAAATTCCTAAATCTGTATCCCTTGAGCGCAGGCGGGAAAGATACATAATAATTTACACGTGGAAAATAGTAAGAGGGGCTGGTCCTAAGCCTGCACACAGAAATAACATCACATGAGACTAGGAGACATGGCAGGATGTGCAGAATACCCCCGTTGAAGAGCAGAGGTGTAACAGGTACTCTGAGAGAGAACTCTATCAACATCAGAGGCCCGAGACTGTTCAACACGCTTCCACTACACATAAGGGGCATAACTGGCAAACCCCTCACAGTGTTCAAGAGAGAACTCGATAAACACCTCCAAAGGATACTTGATCAACCAGGCTGTGATTCGTACGCCAGGTTGCGAGCAGCCGCGTACAACAGCCTGATTGACCAGGCTTGTAGCCAGGAGGCCTGGTCAAGAACCGGGCCGCGGAGACGTTGAGCCCCGAAATCGAGAGGGAACTGCAAGGTAGGTAAGTTGACCAGATGACCAAATGGGAGGCCTGGTCGGAGACCGGGCCGCGTGGCTGTTGATCCCCGGAAGGTAGACAAGGTAGACACAAGGATGCCTACTACTACTGTACTAATTACCATCAGTCTCGGGATAGACTGGAGTTGCTGTCTGATGTCGGTCTAAATAATAGTTGCGCTTATAAAGTTTAGTTTAAATTAATCTTTTGTATTTATATTTTAGTGACGACATGGTATCAATGTGGTGTCATAGTGTTAGGCTGCACCGGCTTGTCCTGGTATGACTGATGAACTAATGGAAGTATCGTCTGGAAGGTGGTGGTGGGAAGTCAGTATGATATAATTACCACACTTGTACCTGGTATAGACTTGTCAGTGTTTACTTGGAGATCAGCGACTGTTGTTATTATATGGATGATTCCCGTACATGTGCGATGTGGTGAAGTGGAGCAGCGTGATCGGTGATGGTCGCCAGTGGTGGTGTCGGCTACCATCACCACCCTGGTTTAAGCTACTGTTCTGAGAACAAAAAAGTTCCAAGTAGCACGGGCTATGGGAGCCGTGGTGGACTTACCTGGCACAGGGGCGGGGCTGTAACTTCATCATCACGGTGAATTATTGCGCCTGTCGCGTAGTATTATAATACAGGAGTTAAAAGGTGTGAAGTNTCCTTCAACATCGATAACTCGGTTAATGCACGAGCGTATTACAGATAAATTATTTGGTGATTAGACTCCGACAGTTTACCCGCGTCGCCAATATTTTACTTGTCACGAGTCGCTCTCTCGACACATTCATTTTGATAGTCAACTTCTTGTTTCAGCGGCAGTAGCCTTAGATATGGGCATAGAGAAAATAATTAACAAATATGTATACCTGGTTGATGGGGTTCTGGGAGTTCTTCTACTCCCCAAGCCCAAGTTCTTCTACTCCCCTCCCGAGGCAGGCTTGACTTGTGAGAGAATTACGTGAGAGAGAGACGGCATTATACAGCCGTCACTTGTATAATGACCAGTGACGGCTTCAGTCGCCACTTCACAGCTGTCTACCTCTGGTAGACAGCTGTTAATATTGATTGAAAGTAGTTTTCAAGAGAACTATGAGGTATATTTTAAGCTTGATTACGAGGAGACAAATACATTATTAATGTTCAAAGAATCAGGAATGTAAAATAAATATAAAAAGTCTGGGATGATGAATGTACAATAAGAGAGAGTGTAAACATGAGAGGTCCGTGACTCCAAGTTCCTACGGCTGGAACAACGGTGAGCTTTCTAGAGGGAGCTAGACTAGTATGTGTTGGTGTTACCAGATCACTCTGGCTGTGATGGCTGTGTTATGAAGACCGTCTCGCAAATAGGAGAGTTACAAGGTACCTTGCCTTACCTTGAGGTAAGGCAAGGAAAAGGTAAGACTGGTCCATGATCAAGCTGCGAGAGAATAACTCTGGAAATCATCTACAGGTAATCCACAGTGTTTTGACCAAAAGGAATAAATGACGTGCACACTTAGTGTATACTTCCGTGTGAGGTTACCTTGTGGTGCTCACTGGAATAGTTGGGATGAGCTAGCTTCTCTCCGGAGGCAACAATCAATTATAATCACCAGATTAATTGTTCTAGTGGTTTCCATTGGGCATCTTGTGAGGCCGTGTATGTAGACTTGCGAGCTGTAGCATTATATAATAAAGGTTTGTATTGTGTGTAGCCTCCCTGGTGGCACCTCTCCCTGGTGGCACCTCTCCCTGGTGGCACCTCTCCCTGGTGGCACCTCTCCCTGGTGGCACCTCTCCACGTGGCACCTCTCCCTGGTGGCACCTCTACGTGGCACCTCTCCCTGGTGGCACCTCTCCCTGGTGGCACCTCTCCCTGGTGGCACCTCTCCACGTGGCACCTCTCCCTGGTGGCACCTCTCCACGTGGCACCTCTCCCTGGTGGCACCTCTCCACGTGGCACCTCTCCCTGGTGGCACCTCTCCCTGGTGGCACCTCTCCCTGGTGGCACCTCTCCCTGGTGGCACCTCTCCCTGGTGGCACCTCTCCACGTGGCACCTCTCCCTGGTGGCACCTCTCCCTGGTGGCACCTCTCCCTGGTGGCACCTCTCCCTGGTGGCACCTCTCCCTGGTGGCACCTCTCCACGTGGCACCTCTCCCTGGTGGCACCTCTCCCTGGTGGCACCTCTCCCTGGTGGCACCTCTCCCTGGTGGCACCTCTCCCTGGTGGCACCTCTCCCCGTGGCACCTCTCCCTGGTGGCACCTCTCCCCGTGGCACCTCTCCCTGGTGGCACCTCTCCCTGGTGGCACCTCTCCCTGGTGGCACCTCCACGTGGCACCTCTCCCTGGTGGCACCTCTCCCTGGTGGCACCTCTCCACGTGGCACCTCTCCACGTGGCACCTCTCCACGTGGCACCTCTCCCTGGTGGCACCTCTCCCTGGTGGCACCTCTCCCCGTGGCACCTCTCCCTGGTGGCACCTCTCCCTGGTGGCACCTCTCCCTGGTGGCACCTCCACGTGGCACCTCTCCCTGGTGGCACCTCTCCCTGGTGGCACCTCTCCACGTGGCACCTCTCCACGTGGCACCTCTCCACGTGGCACCTCTCCCTGGTGGCACCTCTCCCTGGTGGCACCTCTCCCTGGTGGCACCTCTCCCTGGTGGCACCTCTCCCTGGTGGCACCTCTCCACGTGGCACCTCTCCCTGGTGGCACCTCTCCCTGGTGGCACCTCTCCCTGGTGGCACCTCTCCCTGGTGGCACCTCTCCCTGGTGGCACCTCTCCCCGTGGCACCTCTCCCTGGTGGCACCTCTCCCCGTGGCACCTCTCCCTGGTGGCACCTCTCCCTGGTGGCACCTCTCCCTGGTGGCACCTCCACGTGGCACCTCTCCCTGGTGGCACCTCTCCCTGGTGGCACCTCTCCACGTGGCACCTCTCCACGTGGCACCTCTCCACGTGGCACCTCTCCACGTGGCACCTCTCCACGTGGCACCTCTCCCTGGTGGCACCTCTCCCTGGTGGCACCTCTCCACGTGGCACCTCTCCCTGGTGGCACCTCTCCCCGTGGCACCTCTCCCTGGTGGCACCTCTCCCTGGTGGCACCTCTCCCTGGTGGCACCTCTCCCCGTGGCACCTCTCCCTGGTGGCACCTCTCCCCGTGGCACCTCTCCCTGGTGGCACCTCTCCCTGGTGGCACCTCTCCC
Source organism: Procambarus virginalis (assembly GCA_020271785.1). Taxonomy (NCBI): domain Eukaryota; kingdom Metazoa; phylum Arthropoda; class Malacostraca; order Decapoda; family Cambaridae; genus Procambarus; species Procambarus virginalis. The sequence goes on from WNGS01165339.1 coordinate 8,794,039, forward strand.
TGGTGGCACCTCTCCCCGTGGCACCTCTCCCTGGTGGCACCTCTCCCCGTGGCACCTCTCCCTGGTGGCACCTCTCCCTGGTGGCACCTCTCCCTGGTGGCACCTCTCCCTGGTGGCACCTCTCCCTGGTGGCACCTCTCCCTGGTGGCACCTCTCCCTGGTGGCACCTCTCCCTGGTGGCACCTCTCCCTGGTGGCACCTCTCCCTGGTGGCACCTCTCCCTGGTGGCACCTCTCCACGTGGCATGTCGTCTGGGAACAATTACAGTAGGCTGGTCTTGGTGTGAAGGTCTTGTCTGTCGTGTAGGTATATTTCGCCATTAATTTGGAGTAGAGTACTGTTCCTCCACCAGTCTAAGAGTCTCTTCTAGTTCACCTAATGCATAGGATTTTTACGGAGTCGACAGTCATACAAAGAACTCCGCTTTTCGCGCGTATGCGTCACTAAGGCCAAAAATTGTCGTACTAGAAAAGGGAAGCGGCTCGCGAAAGTGACATACTGTCCTGTCTACAGTTTTGGGTCCTCTGGCTTAGTCAGGAAGGTTAGGAGAGGACACTTTAAATTAATCGTTTTCTTGATGTTGTAAAACCTTAGGAGGATAGGCTGGTGAGAGGTCGGACAGTTATGCCCCTTATGTGTAGAGGGAGTGTAGAAAAGTCTCGGGCCTCTGATGTTGATAGAGTTCTCTCTGAGTACCTGTTGCACCACTGCTCTTCAACGGGGGTATTCTGCACATCCTGCCATGTCTTGTGGTTTTATGTGGTGTTATTTCTGTGTGCAGGTTTGGGACTAGTCCCTTTAATTTGGGGTTCTCACGTTTCAGACAAAGTTTCATTAAAGCGAAAGTAAAACAAAAAAAAAAAGATAAATGACAAATAAGTCCTTTACCCGGGGATGGCAAACAATATATGGTTGTTGCATTAGGGCGAGCAAGGCATATATTCCCATATCTTATACCGGTATATCTAATGACTCTAACACCATCATAAACTAGGTTCTTGAAGCACACATCCTCCCGTCTTACACTCTCGTTCTCTCTCTCTCTCTCTCTTTTAGCTCTCAAACGACTGACACAGGAATAAGTCTATAGGATTTTCAAGTAATAATTATCTGACTAAAACTGGGACAGTTTGTTGCCAGGTAATAAATCATTTCAATTTACCGTAAGCAGTTGTACTAAAAATGTAAAATGGTTAACAAATGTTTGCAACACATATGATAATTACGTTTATGGTCCCCACAGCGATTATATCGGGCATGTAATTACATTTGTCGTTGGTAATTACCTCGTTTTCGTAATTACTGTTGTCGCTCGTTCCACAGATGTTTGTTGTTGGGTGGTGATGGATGGTTGGCTGGGAGATGGGTGGATGAGAGGTTGGTGGTGCCTGTGGATGGATGGTTGGCTGGGAGGTGGGTGGATGAGAGGTTGGTGGTGCCTGTGGATGGATGGTTGGCTGGGAGGTGGGTGGATGAGAGGTTGGTGGTGCCTGTGGATGGATGGTTGGCTGGGAGGTGGGTGGATGAGAGGTTGGTGGTGCCTGTGGATGGATGGTTGGCTGGGAGATGGATGGATGAGAGGTTGGTGGTGCCTGTGGATGGATGGTTGGCTAGGAGATGGGTGGATGAGAGGTTGGTGGTGCCTGTGGATGGATGGTTGGCTGGGAGGTGGGTGGATGAGAGGTTGGTGGTGCCTGTGGATGGATGGTTGGCTGGGAGGTGGGTGGATGAGAGGTTGGTGGTGCCTGTGGATGGATGGTTGGCTGGGAGATGGATGGATGAGAGGTTGGTGGTGCCTGTGGATGGATGGTTGGCTAGGAGATGGGTGGATGAGAGGTTGGTGGTGCCTGTGGATGGATGGTTGGCTAGGAGATGGGTGGATGAGAGGTTGGTGGTGCCTGTGGATGGATGGTTGGCTAGGAGATGGGTGGATGAGAGGTGGGTGGTGCCTGTGGATGGATGGATGGTGGCACTTACCTATTATTGTAATGGGTAATAATTGTATCGGCGTTGTCCACGGGGAGTGAGGTGGATAATGCCGTCTTGCTACGCTTGTCATACCTGTTGCATGTACATTTAACCTCTAACGTTAAATGAGACGTTAGAAGTGACAATTGTAATTACGAAGCTGTAAGATGCTTATTTTAATCTACTAAGTAGGTTAGGTAAGGTCGGTGTTTCTATGAAGATTTTCAAGGGAAACTATTATGTTTAGTATGTCACCTATGCACGTAACTAATAAGTCAATATTGACTATACGAATTTGCGAGGACGGGTTGTATGTGAAGTGGAAGCGTGTTGAACAGTCTCGGGCCTCTGATGTTGATAAGAGTTCTCTCTCAAGAGTACCTGTTGCACCTCTGCTCTTCAACGGGGGTATTTTGCACATCCTGCCATGTCTTCTGGTCTCATGTGATGTTATTTCTGTGTGCAGGTTTGGGACCAGCCCCTCTACTATTTTCCACGTATAAATTATTATGTATCTCTCCCGCCTGCGCTCAAGAGAATACAGATTTAGACTCTAGTCGGTACCAATAGTTTAGATGTTTTAATGAGTGGATTCTAGCAGTAAAGGATCTCTGCACGCTCTCCAGGTCAGCAATTTCTCCAGCCTTGAAAGGGGCTGTCATTGTGCAGCAGTACTCCATTCTAGAGAGCACTAGCGTTTTGATAAGTATCATCATCGGTATAGCATCTCTAGTGTGAAAAGTTCTTGTTATCCAACCTGTCATTTTTCTTGCAGTTGTGACGGCTACTTTATTGTGTTCTTTAAAGGTAAGGTCTTCCGACATCAGTACACCCAGATCCTTTACATTGCCTTTTCGTTCTAAGTTATGATTTGAATGAGTAATGTTGATTCAGATTTATAAGTAAGATTACAGTTGTGGCTGGAGTGAACAAGGTTTACAGCAACCGAGATGACTTACACTCTACATTACAGCTTGGATAGTGGAGGTGTTGAGCCTACTGGGTGAACCTGTGTACCGGTACGTGGTGCCAGGAGGCGTGCGTGGCCTCGTGGGGTCGCTGGGCGCCCTCCGGCCTACCATCAACCGTCCGCAAGAGTGAGGCACCAGCACACCTTGCCTTAGTATCATCCTTACTCTTAAGTTCATCTTATATTGACTTTACACTGGTTTTAAACGGTTTGCACAACAGTTATTTCAGTATGGTCTTTGTAGGAGACTTAGGAGAGACTTTTCTATGATCAGTTTAATAACACTAGTACTGGGTTCGCCATTTTAGTGGGCCCGGTCTCTGACCAGGCCTCCTGGTTGACGGTCTGAGCAACCAAGCTGTAACCGGCACTGCTGGCAGTCAGTCTGGCGTACGGACGCACTGGCCGCGTCCAACAGCCTGCTTGACCAGTCCAGCAATGAGGAGGCCTGGTCGAGGACCGGGTCGAGGGGAGCTAAACCCCTGAAATCATGGCAAGGTAACCGCAAGGTATATGACTCACAGGCCGGTTGACCGTAGTCAGTCTTGTGGTGCAGGACTATGGTTGGGAGGTCTCTGGTTGGGAGGTCTATGGAGGTAGTGACTTGTTGGTCCTGGTGAGCGGCTTACAGCGTCCAGGTAAAGGTGTCTTGCTTTGGTGAAACTCATTCTTAATTTAACCCACTGATCTAGGACATCGTTTTTTTTAGAGGCGCGTATGACAGACGGAAGCATTAATTGTTAACACAAGTAAATTAATAATTCTTCTCTTGTATGTTGCCTTCAGAAAGTCTTCTGGGCCTCCGTTCTCTCCCTCTTGTCATTTATGATACTTAAGTGATTAATGATGATGATGGTAGTGGAAGAGTTTATAATACAAGTGGTGTGGTGTGAGAAGTTGCAAGGTATATACAGGTTACCAGAAGGTGACACCCCCACCCCACCAAGTGATGGCTCCAGCGGTAGTTAACTGTGCCAGTTCCCCGGAGATGTTGGTGCATACACCCAAATGTCATCCTGATTGGTGGTCATTGTCAGTTAAAAGGAGGAGAGGAGACAAAGGCAGAACTATAGTAGTCTCTTGTAAGTGGACAGTTAAATATGTAATCAGTGTTGTAAGTGGCCGTGATTATAACTACAGAGTTATAACATAATATATGTGGCAGGTATTCAAGGTCAGGCCCCAGACAAAACATAGAGCCAGTGAAGGGTGGAGCGCCATAGACACACACAACACTGAAAATCAGAGATCCACGTTTCTTCATGATTCACCTAGGCGGAGGCGCCCTGCTCCTTGTAACAGCTTTCTAACTCCCAGGTACCTATTTACTGTTAGATAACAGGGACATTAGGGTGAAAGAAACTCGGCCTACTTTTGTTTCGCGCCGGCGCCGGGAATTGAACCCGGGCCCTCAAGATTACGTGACCAGCGTGCTGTCCACACAGCCACCGGCACCCTTGGGTGTGTGTGGGTGTAGTGTAGGGTTCTCTTGAGGTCATCTTGAGATGATTTCGGGGCTTTAGTGTCCCCGCGGCCCGGTCCTCGACCAGGCCTCCACCCCCAGGCCTCCACCCCCAGGAAGCAGCCCGTGACAGCTGACTAACGCCCAGGTACCTATTTTACTGCTAGGTAACAGGGGGCATAGGGTGAAAGAAACTCCGTCCATTGTTTCTCGCCGGCGCCTGGGATCGAACCCAGGACCACAAGTCCCGCGTGCTGTCCGCTCAGCCGACCGGCTCCCTTCATGGGTGCATGGACTGGTAACACAGGATGGGCCCGACAAGATGAACCCCTCCAGGCGAGGCTCGAGTGGTAACTCCAGGCGAAGCTCGTTCCTTGAGCAAGCTTCCACATTCTCGACCCCCGAGTAGTGCCCGTGATGGCCATCTCTAGTGTCAGTGTCCTAGTTCATGGCTTGCTAGTTTAGCGGCAGGCGCTCTTATGGCAACCCCGTCCTCAGACTAAGTTCATTCCATCCAGCGGTCGACCCCAAGGACGCAGTCATACATTTTAACATGCTGTTCATTCATAACAGAAAGTTTCTCAAATATAAATTAATATTGTTATATATTAGTATAGTGTGCATATTTAGGCACTGGTTAGGTTAGGTGTTTTAGTTCTGTTGGAGATTATTTGTATTTGTAGTACGGTGAGTGAATCATTTACAGCGTTGTGGTTCGAACAAAAGTCGTCAGCGAAGCGCTTGTTCCGGAAGTGTTCGGACGTCATTAGTTGTGTGTAAACAGTTCTTCATTCATAAACGGGAGGGGTTTAGGGGGGGGTTTGTTTCGAGAGACTGTTCCACAAGGAGCCCGTCCTCATAAACAACACCTACAGTCCATTCCAAATATTATGAGTTAGGCTGCAGGTCAAGCGGGTGTGAAGGCATTGCTCTGGCTCAGGTTGTGTGTCTTCACAGGTAGGAGAGCGGCCCGCCATGGCTCCACTATTAATCCTCCATAGATTTATGGCCGCAGATGGACCTATAATTTCAGTACATGCAACTTATACAGTTAACATGCCGTTGTGTTTGTAAAACTTGTCATCTTTTGATTTGGCAACTACAAAAAGCTGCTGAATCACTATTAATACTAAAGAACTGAGCTTACCATGTGGAGATATTAGTGTATTCCAATAGCCAAGAACCCTGCCTCTCTGCTCCCTATGTAAACCCATTTATCATGAAGGAAACTTCAGTCACACGAACCATCACTATAATATTTCCAGCCTCGCCTCTCCATTATTTAGGGCGGCAGCCATCCAGCTTCCAGGTGGGTTCCAGGCCAGGAGGTTCCACGGTGGCTTACAGCTGAGAACTGTGAGCGTTTAGTCTCTCCGTCACGACGCATCACCGAGCACCTGGGAGCTGGGTGCTCGTCCCCCAGGCAGCGAGGCAGGGGAGGTTGGGGGCGGGGCAAGAGTTGCTTCCTCAACTCCAGAGTGGTGATGAACGTAGATGATTGGAAGTGAAAGATTGATGAAGATTAAGCCACCCAAAAGGTGGCACGGGCACGAATGGCCCGTAAGTGGTGGCCCTTTTGAGCCATTACCAGGATCAATAGATCTGGAGGTGCGGCTGCACCCTGCGTGACGGGAGATGTCTCCCGTCTGGAAGTGAAGGAGTAGTGACACACAGGTAGCTGGGGTGTTAAGTGTGGTGAAGCTGGCTAGTCTTCCTGGCCTTCACCTCCCAGCTTGACTCTGGTCTATTTGCAACTGTTGTTCCCTGATAGGAATGTAGTATACTTTGTGGTATTAAAATGAATTATTTATTATAGTTCCGTATGTGTTTCTACTGTTAAACACATGCCATTACTTAACATTTTTAATATTTTAATTGATAATGTGTAATAATGTATTTTTTGTGTTGCAGGTGAGTACTGGACTAAAGTAATTGACGAGGTGTGAGAGGACAGTGAAGAGTACAAGGATCCCACTGTGACCCCCCTGCCACCTCCAGGCTGGCACGAGGCCGGCAGGGAGGGAAGATGTTTGGTGCAGGTGAGAAGGGGAAAGTAGTTGTGACTGGGCTCAATGTTATTGGAGGAAGAGTAGCAGGAGGGGGTGAGGGACAGTGTGTGTTCTGGTGGGGACAGTGGTGGGTCCCCCTCCGCGTCGCTCTTATTGACTGGGCTTGTTGGTGTGCTGTTGTCACGTGACTGTCAGGCGGGATGTCCAGATGCTGTTTGATGTTACTGTGCTAATGTTTGGTGTGATGATGCAGCTTGAGTAACGATCACCTTTCACGCTTGACCTGCTGACATTACAGGAGGGCATGTTTGTGCCCAGGGCATATTAGGTAATGAGTCGTACCATGTAGTGCCAGTCTGGTGCCAGATACTGGCAGCGAGAAGGCAAGTGATGAGTGTGTTGAGCTCCTGGTTGTAAACAGTGTCCACGGCTGGCTGGCTAGGGCCGTGTTCGTGCATGACGCTAATACATCCTTCCCTCTACGCCCGAAGAATATTTGTAATGTTGGCAACAAATAAGTTCTGGCTCCCTTTTGGTGAAGTATTCTGAATAATAAACTATGCAAGTGTGTGTTAGAAACTGCAGCTTGGTGAAGTTGCAGTTTGAAGTTGCAGTTGAAGTTGGTGAATGTTAGTAGCCGCAGTAGTTGCTAGGATATTTATGTTGGGTAAACTGGGACACGCTAGTGATGAAGCGCCTCAAGTGGCCGAGGTTATTGGCGATGTCGCTGTTTGAGAGAGAAGTAAACAGTGACTTGAGTACGAGCGCCAGTTAAGTGTGTCGTGTTGACACACTCCTCACAATGTGTTAACGGAGGTGTGTCATTGACAAAAGACTTGACACACATATCCCCCGCTCCCTGGGATATTTTGATTTGCTTTACAGGCATCATTTGTGGTTTAGTATTTTAAAATAGGCTTGACTCTTCCCTCCTGCCTGACTAGTTGTACATGTCTTTAATGTAAACTAACTTATTCACACATCGATAAAAATTGCACTGATATATTTATCTATATGAAAGACCCAAATACCTGGTAGCAATGGAGCGTGTCACAATTAGAGAAAGCTTGTATGGCCTTATGGTGATGATGATACTTCACTATTATTGTTTCCTCCTTCCCCAAGGTACTGCCAGTGATTCAGATAATTACAATTACGAAACACCAGTCGAATGAACTGAAAGAAGACATGGACACTAACCCCGTCTACAACTTTAAGAGCACAAAGGTGGCTGTGTTTGATAAGCACTGACACATACTGACTCTGGCCTCTAATTTTGACACTGCCCGCCGGCTACGCCCTTACCTTGATGTGCTTCCGGGGCTTAGCGTCCCCACGGCCCCGGTCGTCGACCAGGCCTCCTGGTTGCTGGACTGATCAACCAGGCTGTTGGACGCGGCTGATCGCAGCCTGACTATGAGTCACACCTGACGTATGAGTCACAGCCTGTTGATCAGGTATCCTTTCCCTAGCTAAATACTTCGAGAACGAAAATTAAATGATTTTGTAATAGTAATATGAAACATTATGCACTGAACGTGAAAAAAATTAAAATGCTTTAATGATCATACTTTGCCTGTAGCAACCTAAAACAGACGACCCTCCCGCAGCTTCAATGCCAGTGGAGAACTATTATATTATTTGTACATTTTAT
>WNGS01165339.1:8802126-8829809 GCA_020271785.1 Procambarus virginalis
ACACCACCACATCACCATAACACCATCCCCACCCATCACCACTACACCCCTCATCACCCATCCCCATAAACCTCTACCACCTGCAGCCATCCTCAACCACCACCATCACTCCACACTACCATCACCACAAACAATACACACCACCCTCACCCCCCATCAAACACAACCATCACTCACACCACCACCATCCCTAAACCATCACCACTACTCACACTCCACCCTCATCACACTATCCCACACATCACCTCCAGCACCACACCATCACTAACCACCACCACACCATCCACCCTCACTCCACCACCACCATCACTCACACATCCATGCCACTCCTCCATACCACCTCCTCACCATCACTAGGCACCATCCCTCACTACACCCTCACTCCACATCCATCATCCACCACCATCACTCACACCACCACCATCCCCCACCAACAATCACTACCACCCATCCTACACCATCACATACTCACCCCCACCATACTCACAGCCACCACCATCCACTCACACCCCCTCATCATCTAACACCCTCACCATCCACTCACCCCACCACCTCACTCACACACACCATCACGCACACCCACCACCATCACTCACACCACCACCATCACTACACCCTCACCACCACCATCACTCACACCCCCGCATCCTACCACCATCACTCACATCACCACCACCATCACTCACCCATATCACAACATCACCTCATCACCACCACCATCATCACACCCACCATCACTCACACCATCACCACCACCATCACTCACACCACCACCATCACTCACCCCACCACCATCACTCACACCACCCCATCACTCACACACCCCATCACTCACACCACACCAACCACCATCACGCACACCATCAACCATCATACCCACCACCATCACTCACACCACCGACATCACTCATCACACCTCACAGAACCACCATCACTCACACCATCACTACACCATCACTCCCCACATCCTCCCACCACACCCCCACCTCATCACCCCTCATACACCATCCACTCATCCCTCAGCACCTCCTACACCCCACCCTCACTCACACCACCCCATCACACCACACTCACACATCCCCCTCACTCCCACACCACCACACTACACCACCACCTCACTAACACATCACATCACATCACACCACACCATCACTTCCCCCATCACCATCACCACCCCATCACATCCTCACACCCCACCCACACTCACCACCATCCCATCATCTACCCCAACCTAACTCACACCCCATCACTCACAACCACCACCATCACTCCACCCATCACCATCACTCACACCATCACCTCTCTCACCCCCGCACACACTCATCCATCACACCATCACTCCACCCTCACATCACTCACACCTCACCACACTCACACCATCACTCACACCACCACTATCACTAACCCCATCCACCATCACTCACACCACCCACCATCACTAACAGCCATCCCTCCTCCACCACACCCTCATCCACCCCTCACCATCCATCACACACCCCCATCACTCCAACCATCCCCATCTTCCCCCACACCTCAATCCCCACCCCTATCCCCCCTCCCATCATCCATCATCCCCATCACTCACACCCTACCTCACCCCATCCATCTCCCCCCCCATCACCCCATCACTATCCTACACCACCACCATCATCACACACCCCCCATCATCACACCATCACCATCACTCCCACCCCCACTACATCATCTCTCACACCATCACCATCACATCACACCATCACCAGCATCACACCATCACTCACACCCACTCCATCATTCACCACCACCATCACTCACACCATCCACCATCACTCACACCCACCATCACAATCACACCCACTACCACCATCTCCTCCCCCATCACCCTCACTCCCCACCCCACCATCAACTCACCCCCCCACTCAATCACCCCCCTCCCCCCACTCACCTCACTCACATCACCCACCCCTCACTCACACCCACCACATCACTCACACCATCCACCATCACTCACACCATCACCATCCCTCACCTCCCCCCTCTCTCCCATCACATCACTACCCCCATCACCTATCCCTGCACACCTCACCTATCCCTCACACACCACACTCACACTCACACTACCATCACACATCAACACCATCCACCATCACTCACATCCACCACACCATCACCTCACACCTCCCACCATCCACTCACCCACCATCCCCATCACTCACACCTACTCCCACCCATCACTCACATCACCCACCATCACTCCCACACATCAATCCACCCCCCACCATCACTCACACCATCCACCATCACTACACTACCACCACACTCACATCCCACCCATCACTCACCCCCCCTCACTCACATCATCACCATCACCTCACCACTACCACCCATCCCCATCCCCACCACCATCACTAACCACTCATCACACCATCCACATCATCACACTACACAATCATCACACACTGCCACTACCACTCAGCACACCACTACTCCACCATCACCATAACACTCACCCACTACCACCATCACTCACCCATCACCACATCACTACACCACCACCATCACTCACACCATCCACCACACTACACCAGCCACCAATCATCACCACCACCACCATCCCTCCCACCCCCCACCCTCACCACCACCACCCATCACTCACCCCTCCATCACTCACCCCACCACCATCACTCCCACACTCATCCACCACCCAAATCACTCATCCACCATCACTCTCCCCACCATCCTCACACCACCCCCATCATCCCACCCACATCACACACCACCACCACACACATCACACACCACCCACATCACTCACACCACTACCCTCCTCACACCATCACTCACCCATCACTACACCCCATCACTCACACCATCACTCACACCAATCACTCACACCAGCACTCACACCCTCACTCACCACCCATCACCATCACACACCCACCCACATCACAACACACCACCCATCACTCACACCACCCACCTCACTCACACACCACCATCACACACACCCACCACCATCACTCACCACCACATCACTCACACCCCCACCATCACTACTCACACCATCACCATCACTCACACCATCATGCACCATTGCAACTGGAGGACAGACGAAAATATAATAGTAGTCATATATAACCCCCACCGAATGACAGAAGACCCAGACAGGAATATGTAGAAACAACATGGCCACCATCAATATAAAGAGAGAGCAGCTTCTGTGGCTAGCAGGAACGGATCCAGACTTCTAATCATGGGAAACTTCAACCATGGGAAGATAGATTGGGGAACAGAGACCCCCACGGAGGCCCAGACACGTGGAGAGCTAAGCTGCTGGATGTGGCACAAGAAACTTTCTAAGTCAACCACGTCAAGGGACCGACAAGAATGAGAGGAGGGGGATGACCAGCCTTGCTGGATTTGATATTTACCCTAAATGAGTCGGATATAAGGGAAGTTAAGTTGGAAGCCCCCTTGGGAATGAGTGATCATAGTGTATTGAGCTTTGAGTACCTGGTTGAGCTAGGAATTATCACCCCCAAAAAAGAACTGGGAACCAAAGGGCTGGCGTACAGAAAGGGAAAACTATGAGGAGATGAATAAATTCCTATGGGATATACATTGGGACACAGAACTCGGAACCAAGTCCGTACAAGACATGATGGACTATGTCACCCAAAAATGTCAGGAGGCTGTAAGCAGGTTTGTCCCAGCCCAACAGGAAAAAACAGAGAAGCAAAGGAAGAATCCGTGTTTAATAGGGAATGTATGAAAGCAAAGAGCTGAACAAAAGGGCATGGAGGAACTTCGTAATAACAGAACACCAGAAAGTAGAGAGAGATACCAGAGAACCAGGAACGAGTATGTCAGTGTGAGAAGAGCAGCTGAGAAAAGGTATGAAAATGATATAGCTAACAAAGCCAAGACTGAACCAAAGCTACTACACAGTCACATCAGGAGGAAGACAACAGTGAAGGAACAGGTGATTAAACTTAGGGTGGGCGAGGACAGGTACACAGAGAATGACAAAGAGGTGTGTGAAGAACTCAACAAAAGGTTCCAGGAGGTCTTTACAATAGAACAGGGAGATATCACGGCGCTGGGAGAGGTGGCAGCAAACCAGGTGACCTTGGATAGGTTCGAAATTACAAGAGATGAGGTCAAAAAGCACCTATTGGAGCTGGATGTGAGAAAAGCTGTTGGGCCGGATGGAATCTCGCCATGGGTATTGAAAGAGTGTGCAGGAGCACTTTGCTTACCACTCTCCATAGTGTATAGTAAGTCACTGGAAACGGGGGACCTACCAGAAATATGGAAGACTGCTAATGTAGTACCAATATACAAAAGGGTGACAGACAAGAGGCACTGAACTACAGGCCAGTGTCCTTAACTTGTATACCATGCAAGGTGATGGAGAAGATTGTGAGAAAAAACCTAGTAACACATCTGGAGAGAAGAGACTTCGTGACAACCCATCAACATGGGTTCAGGGAGGGTAAATCTTGCCTTACAGGCTTGATAGAATTCTACGATCAGGTGACAAGAATTAAGCAAGAAAGAGAAGGGTGGGCGGACTGCATTTTTTTGGACTGTCGGAAAGCCTTTGACACAGTACCCCATAAAAGGTTGATGCATAAGCTGGAGAAACAGGCAGGAGTAACAGGTAGGGCGCTCCAGTGGATAAGGGAGTACCTAAGCAATAGGAAGCAGAGAGTTACAGTGAGGGGTGAGACCTCAGACTGGCGTGAAGTCACCAGTGGAGTCCCACAGGGCTCTGTACTTGGACCTATCCTGTTTCTGATATACGTAAATGATCTCCCAGAGGGTATAGACTCATTCCTCTCAATGTTTGCTGACGACGCCAAAATTATGAGAAGGATTAAGACAGAGGAGGACAGCTTGAGACTTCAAGAAGACCTGGACAAGCTGCAGGAATGGTCGAACAAATGGCTGTTAGAGTTTAACCCAAGCAAATGTAATGTAATGAAGATAGGGGTAGGAAGCAGGAGACCAGATACAAGGTATCATTTGGGAGATGAAATACTTCAAGAGTCAGAGAGAGAGAAAGACCTGGGGGTTGATATCACGCCAGACCTGTCCCCTGAAGCTCATATCAAGAGGATAACATCAGCAGCATATGCCAGGTTGGCTAACATAAGAACGGCCTTTAGAAACTTGTGTAAGGAATCTTCAGAACATTATATACCACATATGTCAGACCAATCCTGGAGTATGCGGCTCCAGCATGGAGTCCCTATCTAGTCAAGCATAAGACTAAACTGGAAAAGGTTCAAAGGTTTGCCACCAGACTAGTACCCGAGCTGAGAGGTATGAGCTACGAGGAGCGACTGCAGGAATTAAACCTCACTTCGTTGGAAGACAGAAGAGTTAGGGGGGACATGATCACCACATTCAAGATTCTCAGGGGAATCGACAGGGTTGATAAAGACAGGCTGTTTAACACAAGGGGCACACGCACTAGGGGACACAGGTGGAAGCTGAGTGCCCAAATGAGCCACAGAGATATTAGAAAGAACTTTTTTAGTGTCAGAGTGGTTGACAAATGGAATGCATTAGGAAGCGATGTGGTGGAGGCTGACTCCATACACAGTTTCAAATGTAGATATGATAGAGCCCATTAGGCTCAGGAAACTGTACACCTGTTGATTGACGGTTGAGAGGCGGGACCAAAGAGCCAGAGCTCAACCCCCGCAAGCACAACTAGGTGAGTACAACTAGGTGAGTACACACACACACACACACAAAAAAAAAAAAAACTTAGGGGAAGTTCGTGTACTCAATGAAGTCTACTGGACATCATATTATTTGTTCTGTGTGTTAAGCCCTTCCTGTTATATTAAGCGTATCGTAATGAAATCACTTGTTTTATGAATCCACTGGATTTGTTGATTTTGTTTATTGATTAACAAGGAAGCATTGTGAAATAATGTTGTTCACAGTATGAGGAGGAAGCGTGTCTGTGTCAGCATCATGAACACCTCCGCAGTTCTCTCTGAATTGCTTTTTTTACAGTACTGTGCCGTAGACCTACGGATGACGTGTGCATACTGCCGTGTGCGTGGCTGTGCAAGTATGAAATGTGTTCAGTACGTCCAGCGGTCGACATTATCCAGGAGCAAGGATGTATATCTTGAAGTACACAGTCGTTAGCTTTTACACATAGACATTTTTGTTACTCGTTCATTTTCCGACTAAATATATACATTACATATTATTATATGCGAATGTTATTAATTAAAACAAATTTGATGGCGAGCAAAGATAAGAGCTGCTCTAGTTTAGTTGGTGGTGGACGGAGTCGCATTTTGATCAGAGAAAATGGTGCAGCATGGAATAACTAGGGGTGACTCAATTCTTATAACGTATGTTACTTGATTACTACTGTACTTCCAATCAATTGTTTAAACCTATTATATTGTAGGTCAGCCTTTCCTTCAACATCGATAACTCGGTTAATGCACGAGCGTATTACAGATAAATTATTTGGTGATTAGACTCCGACAGTTTACCCGCGTCGCCAATATTTTACTTGTCACGAGTCGCTCTCTCGACACATTCATTTTGATAGTCAACTTCTTGTTTCAGCGGCAGTAGCCTTAGATATGGGCATAGAGAAAATAATTAACAAATATGTATACCTGGTTGATGGGGTTCTGGGAGTTCTTCTACTCCCCAAGCCCAAGTTCTTCTACTCCCCTCCCGAGGCCAGGCTTGACTTGTGAGAGAATTACGTGAGAGAGAGACGGCATTATACAAGCCGTCACTTGTATAATGACAAGTGACGGCTTCAGTCGCCACTTCACAGCTGTCTACCTCTGGTAGACAGCTGTTAATATTGATTGAAAGTAGTTTTCAAGAGAACTATGAGGTATATTTTAAGCTTGATTACGAGGAGACAAAATACATTATTAATGTTCAAAGAATCAGGAATGTAAAATAAATATAAAAAGTCTGGGATGATGAATGTACAATAAGAGAAGAGTGTAAACATGAGAGGTCCGTGACTCCAAGTTCCTACGGCTGGAACAACGGCTGAAGCTTTCTAGAGGGAGCTAGACTAGTATGTGTTGGTGTTACCAGATCACTCTGGCTGTGATGGCTGTGTTATGAAGACCGTCTCGCAAATAGGAGAGTTACAAGGTACCTTGCCTTACCTTGAGGTAAGGCAAGGAAAAGGTAAGCCTGGTCCATGATCAAGCTGCGAGAGAATAACTCTGGAAATCATCTACAGGTAATCCACAGTGTTTTGACCAAAAGGAATAAATGACGTGCACACTTAGTGTATACTTCCGTGTGAGGTTACCTTGTGGTGCTCACTGGAATAGTTGGGATGAGCTAGCTTCTCTCCGGAGGCAACAATCAATTATAATCACCAGATTAATTGTTCTAGTGGTTTCCATTGGGCATCTTGTGAGGCCGTGTATGTAGACTTGCGAGCTGTAGCATTATATAATAAAGGTTTGTATTGTGTGTAGCCTCCCTGGTGGCACCTCTCCCTGGTGGCACCTCTCCCTGGTGGCACCTCTCCCTGGTGGCACCTCTCCCTGGTGGCACCTCTCCACGTGGCACCTCTCCCTGGTGGCACCTCTACGTGGCACCTCTCCCTGGTGGCACCTCTCCCTGGTGGCACCTCTCCCTGGTGGCACCTCTCCACGTGGCACCTCTCCCTGGTGGCACCTCTCCACGTGGCACCTCTCCCTGGTGGCACCTCTCCACGTGGCACCTCTCCCTGGTGGCACCTCTCCCTGGTGGCACCTCTCCCTGGTGGCACCTCTCCCTGGTGGCACCTCTCCCTGGTGGCACCTCTCCACGTGGCACCTCTCCCTGGTGGCACCTCTCCCTGGTGGCACCTCTCCCTGGTGGCACCTCTCCCTGGTGGCACCTCTCCCTGGTGGCACCTCTCCACGTGGCACCTCTCCCTGGTGGCACCTCTCCCTGGTGGCACCTCTCCCTGGTGGCACCTCTCCCTGGTGGCACCTCTCCCTGGTGGCACCTCTCCCCGTGGCACCTCTCCCTGGTGGCACCTCTCCCCGTGGCACCTCTCCCTGGTGGCACCTCTCCCTGGTGGCACCTCTCCCTGGTGGCACCTCCACGTGGCACCTCTCCCTGGTGGCACCTCTCCCTGGTGGCACCTCTCCACGTGGCACCTCTCCACGTGGCACCTCTCCACGTGGCACCTCTCCCTGGTGGCACCTCTCCCTGGTGGCACCTCTCCCCGTGGCACCTCTCCCTGGTGGCACCTCTCCCTGGTGGCACCTCTCCCTGGTGGCACCTCCACGTGGCACCTCTCCCTGGTGGCACCTCTCCCTGGTGGCACCTCTCCACGTGGCACCTCTCCACGTGGCACCTCTCCACGTGGCACCTCTCCCTGGTGGCACCTCTCCCTGGTGGCACCTCTCCCTGGTGGCACCTCTCCCTGGTGGCACCTCTCCCTGGTGGCACCTCTCCACGTGGCACCTCTCCCTGGTGGCACCTCTCCCTGGTGGCACCTCTCCCTGGTGGCACCTCTCCCTGGTGGCACCTCTCCCTGGTGGCACCTCTCCCCGTGGCACCTCTCCCTGGTGGCACCTCTCCCCGTGGCACCTCTCCCTGGTGGCACCTCTCCCTGGTGGCACCTCTCCCTGGTGGCACCTCCACGTGGCACCTCTCCCTGGTGGCACCTCTCCCTGGTGGCACCTCTCCACGTGGCACCTCTCCACGTGGCACCTCTCCACGTGGCACCTCTCCACGTGGCACCTCTCCACGTGGCACCTCTCCCTGGTGGCACCTCTCCCTGGTGGCACCTCTCCACGTGGCACCTCTCCCTGGTGGCACCTCTCCCCGTGGCACCTCTCCCTGGTGGCACCTCTCCCTGGTGGCACCTCTCCCTGGTGGCACCTCTCCCCGTGGCACCTCTCCCTGGTGGCACCTCTCCCCGTGGCACCTCTCCCTGGTGGCACCTCTCCCTGGTGGCACCTCTCCCTGGTGGCACCTCTCCCCGTGGCACCTCTCCCTGGTGGCACCTCTCCCCGTGGCACCTCTCCCTGGTGGCACCTCTCCCTGGTGGCACCTCTCCCTGGTGGCACCTCTCCCTGGTGGCACCTCTCCCTGGTGGCACCTCTCCCTGGTGGCACCTCTCCCTGGTGGCACCTCTCCCTGGTGGCACCTCTCCCTGGTGGCACCTCTCCCTGGTGGCACCTCTCCCTGGTGGCACCTCTCCACGTGGCATGTCGTCTGGGAACAATTACAGTAGGCTGGTCTTGGTGTGAAGGTCTTGTCTGTCGTGTAGGTATATTTCGCCATTAATTTGGAGTAGAGTACTGTTCCTCCACCAGTCTAAGAGTCTCTTCTAGTTCACCTAATGCATAGGATTTTTACGGAGTCGACAGTCATACAAAGAACTCCGCTTTTCGCGCGTATGCGTCACTAAGGCCAAAAATTGTCGTACTAGAAAAGGGAAGCGGCTCGCGAAAGTGACATACTGTCCTGTCTACAGTTTTGGGTCCTCTGGCTTAGTCAGGAAGGTTAGGAGAGGACACTTTAAATTAATCGTTTTCTTGATGTTGTAAAACCTTAGGAGGATAGGCTGGTGAGAGGTCGGACAGTTATGCCCCTTATGTGTAGAGGGAGTGTAGAAAAGTCTCGGGCCTCTGATGTTGATAGAGTTCTCTCTGAGTACCTGTTGCACCACTGCTCTTCAACGGGGGTATTCTGCACATCCTGCCATGTCTTGTGGTTTTATGTGGTGTTATTTCTGTGTGCAGGTTTGGGACTAGTCCCTTTAATTTGGGGTTCTCACGTTTCAGACAAAGTTTCATTAAAGCGAAAGTAAAACAAAAAAAAAAAGATAAATGACAAATAAGTCCTTTACCCGGGGATGGCAAACAATATATGGTTGTTGCATTAGGGCGAGCAAGGCATATATCCCATATCTTATACCGGTATATCTAATGACTCTAACACCATCATAAACTAGGTTCTTGAAGCACACATCCTCCCGTCTTACACTCTCGTTCTCTCTCTCTCTCTCTTTTAGCTCTCAAACGACTGACACAGGAATAAGTCTATAGGATTTTCAAGTAATAATTATCTGACTAAAACTGGGACAGTTTGTTGCAGGTAATAAATCATTTCAATTTACCGTAAGCAGTTGTACTAAAAAATGTAAATGGTTAACAAATGTTTGCAACACATATGATAATTACGTTTATGGTCCCCACAGCGATTATATCGGGCATGTAATTACATTTGTCGTTGGTAATTACCTCGTTTTCGTAATTACTGTTGTCGCTCGTTCCACAGATGTTTGTTGTTGGGTGGTGATGGATGGTTGGCTGGGAGATGGGTGGATGAGAGGTTGGTGGTGCCTGTGGATGGATGGTTGGCTGGGAGGTGGGTGGATGAGAGGTTGGTGGTGCCTGTGGATGGATGGTTGGCTGGGAGGTGGGTGGATGAGAGGTTGGTGGTGCCTGTGGATGGATGGTTGGCTGGGAGGTGGGTGATGAGAGGTTGGTGGTGCCTGTGGATGATGGTTGGCTGGGAGATGGATGGATGAGAGGTTGGTGGTGCCTGTGATGGATGGTTGGCTAGGAGATGGGTGGATGAGAGGTTGGTGGTGCCTGTGGATGGATGGTTGGCTGGGAGGTGGGTGGATGAGAGGTTGGTGGTGCCTGTGGATGGATGGTTGGCTGGGAGGTGGGTGGATGAGAGTTGGTGGTGCCTGTGGATGGATGGTTGCTGGGAGATGGATGGATGAGAGGTTGGTGGTGCCTGTGGATGGATGGTTGGCTAGGAGATGGGTGGATGAGAGGTTGGTGGTGCCTGTGGATGGATGGTTGGCTAGGAGATGGGTGGATGAGAGGTTGGTGGTGCCTGTGGATGGATGGTTGGCTAGGAGATGGGTGGATGAGAGGTGGGTGGTGCCTGTGGATGGATGGATGGTGGCACTTACCTATTATTGTAATGGGTAATAATTGTATCGGCGTTGTCCACGGGGAGTGAGGTGGATAATGCCGTCTTGCTACGCTTGTCATACCTTTTGCATGTACATTTAACCTCTAACGTTAAATGAGACGTTAGAAGTGACAATTGTAATTACGAAGCTGTAAGATGCTTATTTTAATCTACTAAGTAGGTTAGGTAAGGTCGGTGTTTTTATGAAGATTTTCAAGGGAAACTATTATGTTTAGTATGTCACCTATGCACGTAACTAATAAGTCAATATTGACTATACGAATTTGCGAGGACGGGTTGTATGTGAAGTGGAAGCGTGTTGAACAGTCTCGGGCCTCTGATGTTGATAAGAGTTCTCTCTCAAGAGTACCTGTTGCACCTCTGCTCTTCAACGGGGGTATTTGCACATCCTGCCAAGTCTTCTGGTCTCATGTGATGTTATTTCTGTGTGCAGGTTTGGGACCAGCCCTCTACTATTTCCACGTATAAATTATTATGTATCTCTCCCGCCTGCGCTCAAGAGAATACAGATTTAGACTCTAGTCGGTACCAATAGTTTAGATGTTTTAATGAGTGGATTCTAGCAGTAAAGGATCTCTGCACGCTCTCCAGGTCAGCAATTTCTCCAGCCTTGAAAGGGGCTGTCATTGTGCAGCAGTACTCCATTCTAGAGAGCACAAGCGTTTTGATAAGTATCATCATCGGTATAGCATCTCTAGTGTGAAAAGTTCTTGTTATCCAACCTGTCATTTTTCTTGCAGTTGTGACGGCTACTTTATTGTGTTCTTTAAAGGTAAGGTCTTCCGACATCAGTACACCCAGATCCTTTACATTGCCTTTTCGTTCTAAGTTATGATTTGAATGAGTAATGTTGATTCAGATTTATAAGTAAGATTACAGTTGTGGCTGGAGTGAACAAGGTTTACAGCAACCGAGATGACTTACACTCTACATTACAGCTTGGATAGTGGAGGTGTTGAGCCTACTGGGTGAACCTGTGTACCGGTACGTGGTGCCAGGAGGCGTGCGTGGCCTCGTGGGGTCGCTGGGCGCCCTCCGGCCTACCAACAACCGGTCCGCAAGAGTGAGGCACCAGCACACCTTGCCTTAGTATCATCCTTACTCTTAAGTTCATCTTATATTGACTTTACACTGGTTTTTAAACGGTTTGCACAACAGTTATTTCAGTATGGTCTTTGTAGGAGACTTAGGAGAGACTTTTCTATGATCAGTTTAATAACACTAGTACTGGGTTCGCCATTTTAGTGGGCCCGGTCTCTGACCAGGCCTCCTGGTGACGGTCTGAGCAACCAAGCTGTTAACCGGCACTGCTGGCAGTCAGTCTGGCGTACGGACGCACTGGCCGCGTCCAACAGCCTGCTTGACCAGTCCAGCAATGAGGATGCCTGGTCGAGGACCGGGTCGAGGGGAGCTAAACCCCTGAAATCATGGCAAGGTAACCGCAAGGTATATGACTCACAGGCCGGTTGACCGTAGTCAGTCTTGTGGTGCAGGTCTCTGGTTGGGAGGTCTCTGGTTGGGAGGTCTCTGGTTGGGAGGTCTATGGAGGTAGTGACTTGTTGGTCCTGGTGAGCGGCTTACAGCGTCCAGGTAAAGGTGTCTTGCTCAACTCATTCTTAATTTAACCCACTGATCTAGGACATCGTTTTTTTTAGAGGCGCGTATGACAGACGGAAGCATTAATTGTTAACACAAGTAAATTAATAATTCTTCTCTTGTATGTTGCCTTCAGAAAGTCTTCTGGGCCTCCGTTCTCTCCCTCTTGTCATTTATGATACTTAAGTGATTAATGATGATGATGGTAGTGGAAGAGTTTATAATACAAGTGGTGTGGTGTGAGAAGTTGCAAGGTATATACAGGTTACCAGAAGGTGACACCCCCACCCCACCAAGTGATCGCTCCAGCGGTAGTTAACTGTGCCAGTTCCCGGAGATGTTGGTGCATACACCCAAATGTCATCCTGATTGGTGGTCATTGTCAGTTAAAAGGAGGAGAGGAGACAAAGGCAGAACTATAGTAGTCTCTTGTAAGTGGACAGTTAAATATGTAATCAGTGTTGTAAGTGGCCGTGATTATAACTACAGAGTTATAACATAATATATGTGGCAGGTATTCAAGGTCAGGCCCCAGACAAAACATAGAGCCAGTGAAGGGTGGAGCGCCATAGACACACACAACACTGAAAATCAGAGATCCACGTTTCTTCATGATTCACCTAGGCGGAGGCGCCCTGCTCCTTGTAACAGCTTTCTAACTCCCAGGTACCTATTTACTGTTAGATAACAGGGACATTAGGGTGAAAGAAACTCGGCCTACTTTTGTTTCGCGCCGGCGCCGGGAATTGAACCCGGGCCCTCAAGATTACGTGACCAGCGTGCTGTCCACACAGCCACCGGCACCCTTGGGTGTGTGTGGGTGTAGTGTAGGGTTCTCTTGAGGTCATCTTGAGATGATTTCGGGGCTTTAGTGTCCCCGCGGCCCGGTCCTCGACCAGGCCTCCACCCCCAGGAAGCAGCCCGTGACAGCTGACTAACACCCAGGTACCTATTTTACTGCTAGGTAACAGGGGGCATAGGGTGAAAGAAACTCCGCCCATTGTTTCTCGCCGGCGCCTGGGATCGAACCCAGGACCACAGGATCACAAGTCCCGCGTGCTGTCCGCTCAGCCGACCGGCTCCCTTCATGGGTGCATGGACTGGTAACACAGGATGGGCCCGACAAGATGAACCCCTCCAGGCGAGGCTCGAGTGGTAACTCCAGGCGAAGCTCGTTCCTTGAGCAAGCTTCCACATTCTCGACCCCCGAGTAGTGCCCGTGATGGCCATCTCTAGTGTCAGTGTCCTAGTTCATGGCTTGCTAGTTTAGCGGCAGGCGCTCTTATGGCAACCCCGTCCTCAGACTAAGTTCATTCCATCCAGCGGTCGACCCCAAGGACGCAGTCATACATTTTAACATGCTGTTCATTCATAACAGAAAGTTTCTCAAATATAAATTAATATTGTTATATATTAGTATAGTGTGCATATTTAGGCACTGGTTAGGTTAGGTGTTTTAGTTCTGTTGGAGATTATTTGTATTTGTAGTACGGTGAGTGAATCATTTACTGTATTTGTAGTACGGTGAGTGAATCATTTACAGCGTTGTGGTTCGAACAAAAGTCGTCAGCGAAGCGCTTGTTCCGGAAGTGTTCGGATGTCATTAGTTGAGTCGTGTGTAAACAGTTCTTCATTCATAAACAGGAGGGGTTTAGGGGGGGGGGTTTGTTTCGAGAGACTGTTCCACAAGGAGCCCGTCCTCATAAACAACACCTACAGTCCATTCCAAATATTATGAGTTAGGCTGCAGGTCAAGCGGGTGTGAAGGCATTGCTCTGGCTCAGGTTGTGTGTCTTCACAGGTAGGAGAGCGGCCCGCCATGGCTCCACTATTAATCCTCCATAGATTCATGGCCGCAGATGGACCTATAATTTCAGTACATGCAACTTATACAGTTAACATGCCGTTGTGTTTGTAAAACTTGTCATCTTTTGATTTGGCAACTACAAAAAGCTGCTGAATCACTATTAATACTAAAGAACTGAGCTTACCATGTGGAGATATTAGTGTATTCCAATAGCCAAGAACCCTGCCTCTCTGCTCCCTATGTAAACCCATTTATCATGAAGGAAACTTCAGTCACACGAACCATCACTATAATATTTCCAGCCTCGCCTCTCCATTATTTAGGGCGGCAGCCATCCAGCTTCCAGGTGGGTTCCAGGCCAGGAGGTTCCACGGTGGCTTACAGCTGAGAACTGTGAGCGTTTAGTCTCTCCGTCACGACACATCACCGAGCACCTGGGAGCTGGGTGCTCGTCCCCCAGGCAGCGAGGCAGGGGAGGTTGGGGGCGGGGCAAGAGTTGCTTCCTCAACTCCAGAGTGGTGATGAACGTAGATGATTGGAAGTGAAAGATTGATGAAGATTAAGCCACCCAAAAGGTGGCACGGGCACGAATGGCCCGTAAGTGGTGGCCCTTTTGAGCCATTACCAGGATCAATAGATCTGGAGGTGCGGCTGCACCCTGCGTGACGGGAGATGTCTCCCGTCTGGAAGTGAAGGAGTAGTGACACACAGGTAGCTGGGGTGTTAAGTGTGGTGAAGCTGGCTAGTCTTCCTGGCCTTCACCTCCCAGCTTGACTCTGGTCTATTTGCAACTGTTGTTCCCTGATAGGAATGTAGTATACTTTGTGGTGTTAAAATGAATTATTTATTATAGTTCCGTATGTGTTTCTACTGTTAAACACATGCCATTACTTAACATTTTTAATATTTTAATTGATAATGTGTAATAATGTATTTTTTGTGTTGCAGGTGAGTACTGGACTCAAGTAATTGACGAGGTGTGAGAGGACAGTGAAGAGTACAAGGATCCCACTGTGACCCCCCTGCCACCTCCAGGCTGGCACGAGGCCGGCAGGGAGGGAAGATGTTTGGTGCAGGTGAGAAGGGGAAAGTAGTTGTGACTGGGCTCCACGTTGTTGGAGGAAGAGTAGCAGGAGGGGGTGAGGGACAGTGTGTGTTCTGGTGGGGGACAGTGTGTTCTGGTGGGGACAGTGGTGGGTCCCCCTCCGCGTCGCTGTTATTGACTGGGCTTGTTGGTGTGCTGTTGTCACGTGACTGTCAGGCGGGATGTCCAGATGCTGTTTGATGTTACTGTGCTAATGTTTGGTGTGATGATGCAGCTTGAGTAACGATCACCTTTCACGCTTGACCTGCTGACATTACAGGGGGGCATGTTTGTGCCCAGGGCATATTAGGTAATGAGTCGTACCATGTAGTGCCAGTCTGGTGCCAGATACTGGCAGCGAGAAGGCAAGTGATAAGTGTGTTGAGCTCCTGGTTGTAAACAGTGTCCACGGCTGGCTGGCTAGGGCTGTGTTCGTGCATGACGCTAATACATCCTTCCCTCTACGCCCGAAGAATATTTGTAATGTTGGCAACAAATAAGTTCTGGCTCCCTTTTGGTGAAGTATTCTGAATAATAAACTATGCAAGTGTGTGTTAGAAACTGCAGCTTGGTGAATGTTAGTAGCAGCAGTAGTTGCTAGGATATTTATGTTGGGTAAACTGGGACACGCTAGTGATGAAGCGCCTCAAGTGGCTAAGGTTATTGGCGATGTCGCTGTTTGAGAGAGAAGTAAACAGTGACTTGAGTACGAGCGCCAGTTAAGTGTGTCGTGTTGACACACTCCTCACAATGTGTTAACGGAGGTGTGTCATTGACAAAAGACTTGACACACATATCCCCCGCTCCCTGGGATATTTTGATTTGCTTTAAAGGCATCATTTGTGGTTTAGTATTTTAAAATAGGCTTGACTCTTCCCTCCTGCCTGACTAGTTGTACATGTCTTTAATGTAAACTAACTTATTCACACATCGATAAAAATTGCACTGATATATTTATCTATATGAAAGACCCAAATACCTGGTAGCAATGGAGCGTGTCACAATTAGAGAAAGCTTGTATGGACTTATGCTGATGATGATACTTCACTATTATTGTTTCCTCCTTCCCCAAGGTACTGCCAGTGATTCAGATAATTACAATTACGAAACACCAGTCGAATGAACTGAAAGAAGACGTGGACACTAACCCCGTCTACAACTTTAAGTGCACAAAGGTGGCTGTGTTTGATAAGCACTGACACATACTGACTCTGGCCTCTAATTTTGACACTGCCCGCCGGCTACGCCCTTACCTTTACCTTATCTTGACGTGCTTCCGGGGCTTAGCGTCCTCGCGGCCCGGTCGTCGACCAGGCCTCCTGGTTGCTGGACTGATCAACCAGGCTGTTGGACGCGGCTGATCGCAGCCTGACGTATGAGTCACAGCCTGGTTGATCAGGTATCCTTTCCCTAGCTAAATACTTCGAGAACGAAAATTAAATGATTTTGTAATAGTAATATGAAACATTATGCACTGAACGTGAAAAAAATTAAAATGCTTTTAATGATCATACTTTGCCTGTAGCAACCTAAAACAGACGACCCTCCCGCAGCTTCAGTGCCAGTGGAGAACTATTATATTATTTGTACATGTTATTAATTATAATGAGATACTGACGTGTGCTCTTATGGTATGATTAGTGATATTGCAACATACATACACACACACACACACACACACACACACACACACACACACACACACACACACACACACACACACACACATACACATACACATACAAACATACACAAGCTGTATGGCTGAGTGGGACTCAGCTTGTGGGCCGAGTCCCTAGGGTCCGAGTTCAATCCCCAGCTATGGCGGAAACAAATGGGCAGAGTTTCTTTCACCCTGATGCCCTGTTTACCTAGCAGTAAATGGGTACCTGGGAGTTACAGCTGCTACGGACTGCCTCCTGGGGATGTGTGTACTCACCTAATTGTACTTGCGGGGGTTGAGCTTTGTCTCTTTGGTCCCGCCTCTCAACCGTCAATCAACTGATGTACAGATTCCTGAGCCTACTGGGCTCTATCATATCTACATTTGAAACTGCGTATGGAGTCAGCCTCCACCACATCACTGCCTAATGCATTCCATTTATTAACTACTGACACTGAAAAAATTCTTTCTACTGTCTCTGTGGGTCATCTGGGTACTAAGTTGTGTGTGTGCGTGGAAAAAATGATTGATTGACAGTTGAGAGGCGGGCCCAAAGAGCCAGAGCTGAACGTCCACAAGCCCAACTAGGTGAGTACACTCACACTCGCTCTGACTCTTAAAATTATAAATATAGTGGTCCGTGAGGTCGGAAAGGTTGACGAGCGGCTGTACTGTCACAGTCGACTGCGCTACGACATGGTTAAAAGAATTGCAACCAAAAGTTGCACTAATATGATTGACAGTGATGGACTGATCCACATGGCGCTTGTGGATTTGTTCATTTGATGCATCACACTATTGTGATTTCTGTGTGTAATTTATATAGTGTTTATATTTACGGTAATTTATATATTTGTATAGTAATTTCCATGATGTTTAGCAGACTGTATTTATGCAATATTCTCACAAATCGACTCCTTGCACATTAAGGAGGGGGGGGGGGTATATTAAACTTACATATGTATGCAGCTAATCAAACTACAGTATTAAGCTACATATATTAGTAAATAAATTAGGAGGTCTTATTGTATGGTAGGCTTAGTCCACCAGGTATAAACACGGATGATACCAAATAATCCTCTTAGTTGAGATTAGGATCGCCACCCATGTACTGGTGTACCAAGTAACTGTACTGCTTCCTATTCTGCACCTGTTAAAGGACACTTGCTGTAAAGCCGGAATTCTATATATATATATATATATATATATATATATATATATATATTATATATATATATATATATATATATATATATATATATATATATATGACTGCGTGTTGATGATGGAAGAAGCACTAATTTGATCTCCATAATACTTCATCCAAGGAAGAATTATAGGAGCTGAACTCGCTCCCGCAACTGGTCTTAACAATGGCTGACCTCTCCCCCACTGACGCCTTGGCTCTCCTTGTCCAGATGTCAATAATTGGTAGAAAGGTCACATTTACTCTATTTTTGTACTGATAATTTAGTTAATTCAAATGAGATGTTTTTGATAAAAGTTCAAAGACTGCTGTATTAAGAATAATTCCCAACAGAATAGCTGGTGAATTTAAAGCGCTATGTGGCAATATCCCGTTTTCTATTGGCGGAAAATTCCACTACCGGCTACATTTTGGAAAATACTAGAGGGTCAGGTCCCAAATCTGCACAGTAAAATAACAACGTACTGGAGTGAATGATATGGAAGAAAATGCAAGATTGAACCAGTGAAGAGCAGAGGTGCCATAGGCACAATCAGAGAACACTGTATAAACATCAGAGGTCCGCAGTTGTTCAAAGTCCTCCCAGCGACCATAAGAAATATTGCCGGAACAACCGTGGACATCTTCAAGAGAAAACTGGACTGTTTTCTAAGAGAAATTCCGGACCAGCCGGGCTGTGGTGGGTATGTGGCTCTGCTGGCCGCTCCAAGCAACAGCCTGGTGGATCAAACTCTCACAAGTCAAGCCTGGCCTCGGACCGGGCTTGGAGAGTAGAACAACTCCCAGAACCCCATCAAGCAGGTATCAAGCAGGTTTTCTATGGGTTAACTTGTGTATACAACCCAGCAGCAATATTATCTGCATATTGTCAGTAATATTAGTAAATGGTGACGGGTTTTCCGACAGGGCGGGTTGTGAGTGGCAGGTGACCTGGTGATGACCACAGTTACAGGTCTAGTACTGGAGACGAGACGGAGGTACTGGAGGATGAACAAACAGTAGGGTGTGTGTGTGTGTGTGTGTGTGTGTGTGTGTGTGTGTG
Organism: Procambarus virginalis; assembly: GCA_020271785.1. Classification (NCBI taxonomy): domain Eukaryota; kingdom Metazoa; phylum Arthropoda; class Malacostraca; order Decapoda; family Cambaridae; genus Procambarus; species Procambarus virginalis. Next base: position 8,821,479 of record WNGS01165339.1, read on the forward strand.
TGTGTGTGTGTGTGTGTGTACTCACCTAGTTGTACTCACCTAGTTGTGCTTGCGGGGGTTGAGCTCTGGCTCTTTGGTCCCGCCTCTCAACCGTCAATCAACAGGTGTACAGTTTCCTGAGCCTAATGGGCTCTATCATATCTACATTTGAAACTGTGTATGGAGTCAGCCTCCACCACATCGCTTCCTAATGCATTCCATTTGTCAACCACTCTGACACTAAAAAAGTTCTTTCTAATATCTCTGTGGCTCATTTGGGCACTCAGCTTCCACCTGTGTCCCCTAGTGCGTGTGCCCCTTGTGTTAAACAGCCTGTCTTTATCAACCCTGTCGATTCCCCTGAGAATCTTGAATGTGGTGATCATGTCCCCCCTAACTCTTCTGTCTTCCAACGAAGTGAGGTTTAATTCCTGCAGTCGCTCCTCGTAGCTCATACCTCTCAGCTCGGGTACTAGTCTGGTGGCAAACCTTTGAACCTTTTCCAGTTTAGTCTTATGCTTGACTAGATAGGGACTCCATGCTGGAGCCGCATACTCCAGGATTGGTCTGACATATGTGGTATATAATGTTCTGAAAGATTCCTTACACAAGTTTCTAAAGGCCGTTCTTATGTTAGCCAACCTGGCATATGCTGCTGATGTTATCCTCTTGATATGAGCTTCAGGGGACAGGTCTGGCGTGATATCAACCCCCAGGTCTTTCTCTCTCTCTGACTCTTGAAGTATTTCATCTCCCAAATGATACCTTGTATCTGGTCTCCTGCTTCCTACCCCTATCTTCATTACATTACATTTGCTTGGGTTAAACTCTAACAGCCATTTGTTCGACCATTCCTGCAGCTTGTCCAGGTCTTCTTGAAGTCTCAAGCTGTCCTCCTCTGTCTTAATCCTTCTCATAATTTTGGCGTCGTCAGCAAACATTGCTGACGACGCCAAATTGTGTGTGTGTGTGTGTGTGTGTGTGTGTGTGTGTGTGTGTGGAGGGAAGGAGAGAGAGTCGTCACACCAAGCGCCACCTCTCACCTTCCCTGTTCTCTAGAGAACAAATTCTACCGTTACTCGTAAAAGCTTAGCAACTCACTTTCGTTTCCTTTCTAGTTGGATGAGGGATCGAGCAAAGACAATATTCTGATGAGACTTTCGTGGCATGCTTACCTTGCCTTGCTTCAGCACCACATAACATTATTGTGTTGTAGTGGAAGAACTAACACCACCTTGGGCCCTCCCCCCCCCTGCCTCTCCTGGGGCTCAGGATTCATACCTGGAGAGAATTTTGGGAGTTGTTCTACTCCCTCAACCGTCCCTCTTCTTTAATAAATAGTTGCAAGGATTACTCAAATGGATAATTCTTTAACGATTATAGGTTCAAGATTTGTCAACTTCCTCTCTCTAAAGACGAGGAGAATTAACACCAGATCCCTAATTGTGTTTAAGAGGGAACTTAGTACACGCCTCAAGTTTTGGTAGTTTAGTCATTTATTGTGCACCCTCTACCCATCCCGTGGGTATAGGCATATAATAGGTTCAGGAACTGAACTCCGTAGTTCATTTAGTTGAGCAAGTAACAATCTTGTGAACAGTTACACATTTTTATATATACTTTGGCTAAGATCATCATCATTTGGTAGTACATCATTATGAATGAAGCAATTACATATTTCTTGAACACTATTAACAGTTTCTTTCCCGCTTCGTGCCTTCTTTTGACACGCATTCAGTTATCTGTGAATTCAAATATGTTTTCGCATTCAATTGTACAGTGTGGCAAATTATGTGAGTAGCTCTGCTGGCAGAGTTTACACTTGGTTAAGTGTACGTCAGCAGGTGGTGCATACTCCCAGAGGTACTTGTAGCTCACCCACAAAATCACAAAGATCACAACAAAGATGGAATCACAGCATCTCCATAACCCCGGACAACATGGTTTCAGAATAAGGCGCTCTTGTCTGTCACAGTTGCTGGACCACTATGACATGGCATTAGATGCCATGCAAGACGGACAAAACGCTGATGTAATTTACACCAATTTCACAAAAGCCTTCAACAAATATGACCATGGTGTCATTGTACACAAGATGCGTTCAAAAGGAATTAGCGGAAAAATAGGCAGATGGATCAACAATTTCCTGACTAATAAAACCCAATGTGTAATAGTCGATAAAACAAAATCTGAACCATCAACCGTAAAGAGCTCAGTCCCCCAGGGTACTGTGCTTGCTCCAGTACTTTGTCTCATCCTCATATTGGACACAGACAAGAACACAACCTATAGCACTGTATCATCCTTTGCAGTTGACACTAGGATTTTTGTTTGAGTTGAGAGCATAGAGGACACAGCAAACCTCCAGTTGTAAATCATGTCTTTCAATAGGCTACATAAAATAATACGGTATTTAATGAAGATAAGTTCCAGCTCATGCGCTACGGAAAAAATTAAAATATGACTACGGAAACCACGTATAAAACGCAGTCAAATCATAACAGAAGGAAAAATAAATGTATATGATCTGGGTGTACTCATGTCGGAAGACCTTACTTTTAAAGACCACAATAAAGTAGCCGTCACAACTGCAAGAAAAATGACAGGTTGGATAACAAGAACCTTTCACACTAGATGCTAAACCAATGATGATACTTTTCAAGTCGCTAGAGTAGAATACTGTTGCACAATGACAGTCCCTTTCAAAGCTAAAAAAAATGCTGACCTGGAGAGCGTGCAGAGGTCCTTTACTGCTAGAATCTACTCAGTAAAACATCTAAACTATTGGGACTGATTAAAATGCCTAAATCTGTATTCTCTTGAGCGCAGGCAGGAAAGATACTTAATAATTTACATGTGGAAAATAGTAAGAGGGGCTGGTCCCAAACCTGCACACCGAAATAACACGACATGAGACCAGAAGACATGGCAGGATGTGCAGAATACTCCCGTTGAAAAGCAGAGGTGCAACAGGTACTCTGAGAGAGAACCTGTCAACATCAGAGGCCCGAGACTGTTCAACACGCTTCCACTACACATAAGGGGCATAACTGACCGACCCCCTCACAGTGTTCAAGAGAGAACTCGATAAGCACCTCCAAAGGATACCTGATCAACCAGGCTGTGATTCATAGGTCAGGCTGCGAGCAACCGCGTTCAACAGCCTGGTTGACCAGCCCAATAACCAGGAGGCCTGGGCGGGGACCTGGCCTGCTTGATGGGGTTCTGGGAATTCTACTCCCCCAAGCCCTGCTTGAGGCCAGGCTTGACCTATGAGAGCTTGGTCCAACAGGCTGTTGCTTGGAGCGGCCCGCAGGCCCACATATCCACCACAGCCTGGTTGGTCCGGCACTTCTTAGACGCTTAAATCAGCAGATTCAGCCTCCCCCCCCCTACACAAGAGTGAGCATAGCGTTGGCCAAGAATGGTCGCGTTGGCCTGGTCGCACTTACGTCACAGTTTTTTTTGTTAGATAGATCAGGAGTCAGATCTCCAGTTTTATGGCGACAATGACATCTATAATTGAGGTCAACACAGATTTAAAGCAGGAAGATCATGCCTCTCACAGCTATTCAACACTATGAGAAAACCACTGATGCATTAAAAGCAACACAGACTGCAGATGTGGTATACATGGACTTGGCAAAGTTATATGATAAATGTGACCATGGAGTTAGAGCCCCAAAAATGAGATCAATGGGAAAAACAGCTGAAGTATTTTACATCCATCTTTGGATATATAAAGTATTGACTATCCATCTACCCATAGACGATTGATATTCAATTTTCTGTCAGACCGAACGCAGAGAGTAACAATCAACCAAATAAAATAGTCCAAGCACGGTTAATAGCACTGTAGCTCAGGGCACAGTCCTTGCACCACTGCCTTTCCTTATTCTCATACCAGACAGACAAAAATACACGTCACAGCTTCGTGTCACATGACACAAAAAACACCTTGAAAATTACTTTTGTAGACGACATTGCAAAACCTCGCGCTGATATTAATAAAGTTTTCGACTAGCAGCCGAAAATAACATGTTTAATAGTGATAAATTCCAGGTACTCGGGTAAGGTAAAAATGAGGACCTTTAACAAAATAGAGAGCAAAACACAATCAAATCTACTCCTAGTAGGAGCAATATGTAAAGGATCTGGTAATAATTATGTCTGACAACTTAACATTATGGAGTATAACCAAGCATATATACCTTCATCTGGAAAAATTCCAGGATGAATCACGAGGACCTTCAGATCCAGGTGTATCCCATCACAATGCTCATACTATACAAGTCACTTGTGTTGTCCTGCCTTGAGTACTGCTTGGTACTCACTCACTCCTTCACAGCAGGAGAGAGTGCTGAAATAGGGGGAATACAGAGAACATTACGGCACGTATAGACGCGATAAAACGCCTCGATAACAGATCGTCTCAAAGCTTTCCAAATGTACTCTGTAGAAAGGAGACGACAGAGGTATCGAATAATATATACATAGAAGATAAGTTGCCATCCATACTTCCGTGGAAATAAACATTCCATTCCCCTGGACTTTATGGGTCGAGTTAGGGCCTCTCACGCAATTAGCGTGTAACAAGTTTGAAGTTGACTTAGATCTAGGTATCCCCATCTCTGCTGTCAAAACTGTATTGATCCAAACATTCAGATCTGATAGGAAAGAACTTACTGACTCCCATCGACCTGAAAGTACTAGTATAAAAAGCTATGATTTGTTCAGATCTGAAACCTACATCTATGGACAGCACAAAACGTTCACTAAACTGTGCGACACAGTGGTTGCAAGGATCAGGTTGGGTTACCGTTACCTGTGGCAGGTGGCTGCAGGTGACGGATCTCCCAATCCTGAGCACTCCAGTTGCAAACTCTGTGAGCAGGAACTACGGCACGATCTCCCGCACTACATCACTGAATGCCCAGTTATTAGACCTTTCAGACCAGTTGGCATGAGGTACCTGGAGCTTTGCAATTACTTTATTCACTCTCGTATTCTTGAAGATATCCTCACAATGTAACCAAAATTTGCCAGTGCAGGCTACTAAACATATGGCCCTGTATGACTAACCATCCTGCGAGATGGGGACCTTTATTACCACTGCTACCTTATTCAATCTTGTGTTGATGATATCCTCAAAATGCATCCGGAATCTGCCAGTGCAGACTGCTTATCACATGCCTCTGTATGACTAACCATCCTGTGTGATGGGGATTTTCTAGCATCAACTAGTTAGCTTTTTTGACACACTGTACTCCACTTCATATAGTCTAGGGTAGCTGCACTAATGCAGATGTACCTAAGGAATTAATAAAAAAAAAAAAATCTCACGCGTGGGGGTCACGGTTCGAGACCCATACCGTCCCAGTGACTGGAATACATAGAAGATATTGGAGGACCAAGTCCCAAATTTGCACAGTAAAATAGCAACATACTGGAGTGAACGATATGGAAGAAATGCAGAATAGTCAGTGAAGAGTAGGTGGCACAATCAGTGAAGAGTTCTCTTATTGTGCCACCACAGGCACAATCAGAGAACACTGTCTGGGCATCAGAGGTCCACGGTTCTTCCATATCCTCCCAGGAAGTATAAGAAGTGTTGCCGGAACAAAAGTGGAAGTCTCCAAGAAATAATTGGATAGTTTCCTGCGAGAGGTGCCGGACCATCTGAGCTGTCGCGGATATGTGGTCGTGCTGGCTACTCCAAGCAACAACCTGTTGGACCAAACTCCCATAAATCGAGCCTGGCCCCCGCTTGGGAAGTCGAACTCCAAGAACGTCATTCAGGTCCACCCCAGGTACTCACTCCACACGCCTTACCTCCAGCACGCCCTCCGTCAGGAAATTGATGGGATGAAGGGAGAAGGTGATGCAGACAGATTAAGATTGATGAATGATATATCAGTTCTTGTTGGGTGATCGGGGCCACCATGACGCCTGGCGCCACATCCTGTAGACACCTAGATAGTTTTTGCTCAATAAATGATTGTATTAGCTCTTTGATCAGCGGAAATGATTTCTCTCGTACTTAATTATCTACACGTTTTTAGATTCGAATTTACCAGTTTTGTTTCGTTATGTTATGGCATATGTATTGTATAGGGTGTGTGTGTAATAGGCAGCAGTGACCTCATTGTTACGGTGTCAGGTCTTGGTATTAGAGCATTGTCATAGAGCCGGCGGCACGCACCACCCACCACACTCCAGGGTCTGGGACTCTAGGCCACACTCCAGGGTCTGGGACTCTAGGGCCACACTCCAGGGTCTGGGGCTCTAGTCCACACTCCAGGGTCTGGGGCTCTAGGCCACACTCCAGGGCCTGGGACTCTAGGCCACACTCCAGGGTCTGGGGCTCTAGGGCCACACTCCAGGGTCTGGGGCTCTAGGGCCACACTCCAGGGTCTGGGACTCTAGGCCACACTCCAGGGCCTGGGACTCTAGGCCACACTCCAGGGTCTGGGGCTCTAGGCCACACTCCAGGGTCTGGGGCTCTAGGCCACACTCCAGGGTCTCTGACTCTAGGGCCACACTCCAGGGTCTGGGACTCTAGGGCCACACTCCAGGGTCTGGGACTCTAGGCCACACTCCAGGGTCTGGGACTCTAGGCCACACTCCAGGGCCTGGGACTCTAGGGCCACACTCCAGGGTCTGGGACTCTAGGCCACACTCCAGGGCCTGGGGCTCTAGGGCCACACTCCAGGGTCTGGTGCTCTAGGGCCACACTCCAGGGCCTGGGGCTCTAGGCCACACTCCAGGGTCTGGGACTCTAGGCCACACTCCAGGGTCTGGGACTCTAGGGCCACACTCCAGGGTCTGGGACTCTAGGCCACACTCCAGGGTCTGGGGCTCTAGGCCACACTCCAGGGCCTGGGACTCTAGGCCACACTCCAGGGTCTGGGACTCTAGGCCACACTCCAGGGTCTGGGACTCTAGGCCACACTCCAGGGCCTGGGGCTCTAGGGCCACACTCCAGGGTCTGGGGCTCTAGGCCACACTCCAGGGTCTGGGACTCTAGGCCACACTCCAGGGTCTGGGACTCTAGGGCCACACTCCAGGGTCTGGGACTCTAGGCCACACTCCAGGGTCTGGGACTCTAGGGCCACACTCCAGGTCTGGGGCTCTAGGCCACACTCCAGGGTCTGGGACTCTAGGCCACACAGGAACGATTGAGAGCGTCTCTTAACAGACGCAGCAGAAAATAACATGATATTTAGCAGTGATAAATTCAAGGTACTGAGGTAACTGTAAAACTATAAACCTTGAACAATATGCAGATTACAAGACAATTATATCTGTCCAGAGTAGGAAAGCAGCATTTAAAGGATCTGGGAATAATGTTGTCTGGCGACTTAACGTTTAGGGAGCAAATGACAAGATTCCGATAACCTTCAAATCCAGGGATGCCATCACAATGCTCATACTATATAAATCATTCTGCCTGTCTTGAGTACTGCTCGGTACTTGCTACCCCCTTCAGAGCAGGAGAGAATGCTGAAATAGAGGGAATATAGAGAACATATACGGCACACACAGACGCGATAAACCATCTAAATTATTGGGATCATATCAAGGCTTTCAAAATTTACTCTCTAGAAAGGAGATGTTTGAAGTATATACATGAAAGATACTAGGGAATCGGGTCCCAAATTTGCACAGTAAAATAACATACTGGAGTGGACGATATGGAAGGAAATGCAGAATAGAGCCAATGAAAACTAGAGGTGTGACAAGAGTGCCAGACACAAAGAGCACTGTTGAACATCACAGGTCCTCGGTTGTTCAATATCTTCCCAACAAGTCAAATAAATATTGCCGGAACAAAAGTGAAAGTCTTCAAGAATAAATGTGGGCCTGCGGGCGCTCCAAGCATCAGCCTAGTGGATCAAGCTCTCACAAGTCAAGCCTGGCTCCGGACCGGACTTAGAGAAGAACTCACACAACCCTTCAGGTACAATCCAGGATAGGCATTGTTTAGTGCGGACAGACGAGTCATGTGTGGGGCTCTGTGATGTGTGGGGGGGGGGTGGCTTTAGTGCTTGTGGGGGGGGCTGGTGGCTTAGTACCTTATAGATGTGGGGCAGGTAGAGGGTGGTGGCTTTTACATGCGGTGTGGTGTGGAGGGATAGGGGGTTAGTTGTGGGGGGTAGGGTGGTGGTGGTGGTGGTTGTTTTTTTAGATTTAGCGACTCAATGTGGCACGGGTTATAATGCCGTAATGAGTTTAGTTATTGGCGATAATCTTGTACTGTGATAACAAGGGTCAAAATTTTAAATGAGGGTGGAGTTTCCTCATTTTCTCTAGTTTCATTCCGCTTCTGTTCTAGCGCACTGATTTTAGTCA
>WNGS01165339.1:8925878-8942728 GCA_020271785.1 Procambarus virginalis
CGTGTTGGAAAGTGATGTCATAGGCACAATCAGAGAACACTGTATAAACATCAGAGGTCCGCGGTTGTTCAACGTCCTCCCAGCGAGTGTAAGAAATATTGCTGGAACAACCGTGGACATCTTCAAGAGGAAACTGGATTTATTCCTCCAATGAGTGCCGGACCAACCAGGCTGTGGTGGGTATGTGGGCCTGCGGGCCGCTCCAAGCAACAGCCTAGTGGACCAAACTCTCACAAGTCAAGCCTGGCCCCGGGCCGGGCTTGGGGAGTAGAAGAACTCCCAGAACCCCATCAACCAGGTATCAACCAGATGAGAGGTGTGAGCGTGTACAAGAGGGTAGTGCGGACGTGTGGCAGCAACACGAGCCAGTCATAACGTGAGGTGGGCGGGTGTGGGGAGGCCGCTACGGTAGTGATGTGGGTGGCGGCTCACCAGTGCTTACCTTACTCTGGCTACGGCCAAGGAAGGTCTAGTGTGTTATGCGCCACTTACTACCGTAATTGTACCTGTTGTGCTTACCGGAAACGATGGCAACGTTGTGTACCTTGACTTTAGCAAAGCCTTTAATACATTGCCTCACGAAAGACATTAGAATGGAATAGGTTTATGGCATTGCGGAGGGGGAAGGGGGGGGGGGGGGGTGCTACCCTACATTCTGAGACTTAAAAGTCAGAATGAGAACAAGACCTGCGAGTCGTCATTAATGTGATCTAAAGCCAAAAAAATCTATGTATTTTCTCATGTTATCAATTATATTTTAGGCTTGTATCAAGGTCCTCTCGAGGTCGAACTACTGAGCTCTCCGCACGATGCAACTCACAACAGTTGCATAACTCCCTGGTCCTATTTACTGCTAGATTGAACACACGTATAGGTAAAAAAGAAACGTGCTCAATCATGTCCAGAGGCGTTAATAAATGAGGACGTTACCATATCCATTGTAGGAACAAATTCATTGAGTTTGTTTCTAGTTTGTTGAAGATTCCTCAATCGCGAAGGATTCTTCATTTGTCATCTGTCATAGTCTCGGCGAGTCTGCTTGCTTGCAGGTATTGGTAGTGGAGCCAGGGTGCAAGCGCGCGAGAAGGGGGGCGAGGGAGCCAGGGAGCCCACGCGGGACGGAATGAGATAGCGGGAGGGAGGGAGCGAACGACCCCCAAGTTGGTTTATGGGTGGTGGCGACACTGGCATGGCCAGGACTGCGACATTGCCCCCGCCCACCTTCCCTGGATCAGCCTCCCCGCAGCTCTCCCCCTCTGCACCTGACGCTGTATTTTGCTGACTCCCCAGATATATATTTGACTCTTTGACTGGACTATCTCACGGGAAACATCTCCCGTCACGCAGGGTGCAGTTGCACCTCCACAGATCTCCAGTATCATCTATTGATACTGGTAATGGCTCAAAAGGGCCACCACTTACGGGCTATTCATGCCCGTGCCACCTTTTGGGTGGCTTAATCTTCATCAATCTGGACTATCTGATTTGGTCCGGGAGACATCTCCCGTCACGCAGGGTGCCGTCGCACCTCCACAGATCTCCAGTATCATCACTCGATACTGTTAATGGCTCATAAGGGCCACCACTTACGGGCTATTCATGCCCGTGCCACCTCTTGGGTGGCTTAATCTTTATCAATCTATCAATCTGGACTATCTGGTTCCATGGTCGATTTCCTCGCTCCCGGGACACAGTCGCCCTTACTCTCCAGCCATCCGGTTGTGTTCGGGTTATGGACAGTAAGCACTTGGCATCACCACCCATATTTACGCCATGTTCACAACGAACGTAAATATTGAAATCAATAATAAGCTATTTAAATAAATGAGCATCTAGGAGTCAGACTACTTGTGCTACAGACAAAAAAGACGTAATTTTCTAAACTGAAATCACATAAAACAGTCAAACCACAGTATTGAAAGAAGCTTTGAACAGCCCCGTTCAAAGCTCAAGAAATTGCCGACTTGGAGAACATGCAAATGTGTTTTAATGTCCGAATCTGCTCAATAAAACATCTAAATTATTTGGACGGCTTAAAATGTTTAAATCTTGTATTCTCTGGAGAGCAGGCGAGGGAGATGCATAATAATTTATTCTTCGAAAATATTATAATCTGGTTCCAATTCTTCAGACTGAAGGCATGGCAGAATATGAGAGCGCCACATTGAAAAGTAGAAGTAGAAGAAAAGTAGGTAAAAGTAGTGAACGATATGGAAGAAAATGCAGAATAGAACCAGTGAAGAGCAGAGGTGCCATAGGCACAATCAGAGAACACTGTATAAACATCAGAGGTCCGCGGTTGTTCAACGTTCTCCCAGCAAGCATAAGAAATATTGCCGGAACAACCGTGGACATCTTCAAGAGGAAACTAGATTTATTCCTCCAAGAAGTTCCGGACCAGCCGGGCTGTGGTGGGTATGTGGGCCTGCGGGCCGCTCCAAGCAACAGCCTGGTGGACCAAACTCTCACAAGTCAAGCCTGGCCTCGGGCCGGGCTTGGAGAGTAGAAGAACTCCCAGAACCCCATCAACCAGGTAGGAGAGCAATAGCTGGCATGAGTACTTGAATCTCACCCGGTGTTCACGGGAAATGTTTATGTATACCGTTAAAGGAATGGCTACGTTACACTACATAAACCGTCATCCAGGATGCCTGCTCCACACACCTGGCCACGGAGATATATTATACCAACATTTAATGTAATAAAGATGACCTCTACAAGGTTTAATTAAATATATAAGTACATTATGCCTAAGACTGTGTACATTAGGCCAGGATTGTTTATATTAGTTTTACAGAGGTTAGGTTGTTGGCTTTTTTTCCCTCCATCCTCCTCAGAATTGTAGGAGTTTATAACGTGAAACTGTTTTGGGATTTCTATGTACTATCATTTTAGAGAGAATTGGAGATTAACCTGTCTTTTTCCCACTCGACTTCTCCTGTCTGCACCAAGTTCCCCAAAAGCATGCGCGATTTCAAGTGTTTAATTTAATTCCCTCATGGTAGACATAGTAATAGTTTTATGTAACAGTTTAGTTGTAGTCTGACCGTCTGTGTTCACTAGAATAAAATGTATTATAGAAAACGACAAGTAGAACTGTACGCTTGGGATGTACACAAACAATGACATAGACAGAGGCAGGCAGACAGGATGACAGACAAACCGGCTAAGCTCAAGACGCACAGTTAAACAAATAAAACAGAGACCAAAAATAACAGAAGTTTGTGTTAAAAAATAGAAAAGGGTCAGTACACAATAGGTGGTGAAACTTGACGAAACAGTAGGGGTGAAATAGTCAAGGTTGTGCTTGGCAGAGGTTGAGGGTTGTCGAAGGTGAAGGAGAGGTGTGCCGGGAAATACCTTGGTACACGTGTGGGTGGGTGGGTGGGCGGGGAGGTTTGGTGTGAGGATGCCCCCTCCCCACTCCCCCAACACACACACTACATTAGGCAGTGATGTGGTGGTGGAGGCAGACTCCATACACAGTTTCAAGTGTAGATATGACTGAGGCCAATAGGTTCAGGAACCTGTACACCAGTTGATTGACGGTTAAGAAGCGGGACTAAAGAGCCAGAGCTCAACCCCCCTCAAGTACAACTAGGCGAGTATACATATATGGTGTCAGCAAGTCGGAAAGTCCACCAGCTGTCATAACTTACTATATTCCACATTCTGCAACATTTTCCCTACTCCTGTTCCTCGCCATCCTCTTTATATTACTACTTTTTTATTGTATTTTTTTATAACTGATGGTAGAATTTTTAGGTATGGAGCAGTGAAGCGTTGAACGGTGAGTCACGGTGATGAAGCTCCTTCCTTCCAGGCTCCTGTCCAGACGCATAGTAGCAAAATTCCACATTATTTCCTCCCTCCTCCACTTCCCTTCCTCCTCCTCCTCTCTCACGTTTCTATGCATCCCTTTGGAATGACGTTAACGACATTAGCGTTGTGGGGGGGGGGGGGGATTGTGTGCAACGACGACTTGGAGGGCAGTTGAGTGACTTGTGAAGGCTGTCTTCTGGTCCAAGTATAGGAGCGTTTCCTGTAGGGATGGACCTTGCGCTAATCTTGGGCCACGGCGCCCTCCTTCCAGTGGGATTCCTTCTCTTAGGTTAGGGCGCTCTTGCCCATCACAGTTGCTGGACCCCTTTGACATGGCCTTAGATGCCATGGAAGATAGACAAAATGATAACGTAATACACACTGATTTCGTAAACGCCTTGGACATGTGTGACTATGGTGTTATTGCACACACAGTGCTTTCAAAAGGAATTACAGTACTGGAAAAATTGGAAGAAAGATCTAAAGTATCCTAACAGATCCCAGTGTGTAATAGTCAGCAAAGTAAAATCCGGATCATCCACCGTGAAAAGCTCAGTCCCCCAGGGTACTGTGCTTGCTCCAGTACTCTCTCATCCTCACATCGGACATAGACAAGGACAAACATTATATTACTATATCATCCTTTGCAGATGACACTTGGATTTGTATGAATCCTAGTGTTAAATATCAAAGAATTATACCTCACTAGAAAAAAGAAGGGAGACGTGATGACCATATTCAAAATACCCGGAGAAATAAGACTGACGAGGATAGATACTGGTGGTTCATCATTACATACTGATACTTTTGACCAAAATTAGAACAAAAAGTTATACAAGAGATAAAAATCCAAAATATTTTTTCACATGCAGAATTAAAATAAAAAAAACTCCGCGAGTATTGGACCTATACTTATAGTTGAAGGGTCATACACAAAGGTTGACGGACATTGTTGACATAAAGACCAACATGAGCCCATGTTTAGCACCCAAATAAGCAGCATGAAAGTTAGACCAGGGCAGCTTTTTTTATGAATGATATCAAAACCCCTGATAATATAACTCATGGTCTTAGTCAAGAACGGAAGACTAAGAGATATTTAGAACATAACCATGCACTCAGCATGGTCCTGCCTTAGAATTCACTACTCATAAAGAAATGTAAGATACCATTAGTTCGAGTGCTCAGTGTAGTGTGGAGAAAAAGCTTGGATACAGGGGACATACCAGAAGCACTTAAATTAGCAGATATAGTTTCACTACACGAAGGAAGTAGCAAAGTTTTGGCAAAAAAATATAGACCAGTCGCACGAACATAACTAATGTTTTTAAATGTGTAATTTGGAACCATATCTCCAGTCTTATGGAGAACATTGAAATCCATAATCCTGGTCAACACGGAGCGGGAAGATCCTGGACGATTCCTCTCGACCACTATGACAAATCACAGAAGAAAACAAAATGCAGATGTTGCATGCACAGACTTTGCAAAGGCAGTTGATATGTGTGACCACGGAGCCGATAAAATGAGATCAGTAGGCATAATGGGTAAAGTGGGCGTTGGATTTTCAATTTTCTGTCAAACGGAATGGAATGCAGAGAGTAACAGTCAATCAAATCAAATAAAGTCCAAGCGCAGTGAAAAGCTCTACCTGTCCCGTCTTAGTTGAGCTCGGTTATGCTTGAGTACCTCCTCTTTCAGAGGAGTAATTTCTTAAATGTAAGAAATACAGAAAAAACACATTGCACGCACATACACGATAAAGCACTTAAATTATCAGGACCGTCTCCACGCTCTCAATGTACTCTGGAAAGGGGACGAGAAAGATGCTAGAAAGCCAGGTCTCAAATTTGCACAGTAGAATAACAACATACTGGAGCGAGAGATACGGAAAGAAATGCCGACTTGAAGTAGTGAGGAGTAGAGGTGCTATAAGCACAGTCAGAGAGCCTTGTATGAACATCAGGGGTCCGCAGCTGTTCAGTACTCTCCCAGCAAGCATTAGAAATATTGCTGGCACAAAAGTGGGCTTCTTGAAAAAGCAATTAGATAGGTTTCTGCAAGAAGTGCTGGACCAACAGGGTTGTAGGGATATACGGGCCTGTTGGAGCAAATTATCACATGTTGAAGCTGTGCTTGGGAAGTAAAAGTACTCGATGGACCCCCCTCTCGGTATGCTCGAGGTATATCCATCCCCTCTACCTCCCCAATTTCACTTGCACTCATCACAACCCATCGCTTCCCCCCCCCCTCTACCCAGGAAAGACAGACCGCTCCCCATTCCTCACCACCTCTATTCTCTTTGAAGCCAGCGCCCCAACATTCATCTCAAAGTAGATCAAATTATAAGTGTGTGTCATCCTTGTTAGCACCGAAGGATGAACGATCTTTCACAGTCGAATTTTCTCACTTCATCCTAATTAATTTAAGAAGAGAACTTCCTCCGCCAGGTTCTGCCGTGTCATTAATTAGACATTGCTCCACTCCTCCGTCTCCATCCCGGCCCAATATTCCTAGCCTGTACTGACAAGGGACCCTTCACTTCTGAGACACCATCCTCCTTACTCCAGCTCTTTTTAAGAGCTCCTACACACTTCTTCCTTTTCTCTCTCTTATATATTTTGTTCATTAGCGTTCCTATTCATTTGTTTTCCCTTAAAATTTTCCCCGTAAACGTTCTGCAACTTGGTTTCCTAACTATTAATTTTTTTTCCCGGTTTGCTTCTCTTGGGTAGTGCCTTCCCTTTACCTTTCTTCCCTCTCTCCATTGATCACCCACTTACCGCGGTGAAGGGGATGGTCTGCTCTCTCCTCCCACAGACTTGCTCCTCGGGGCTACACACTTGTCAGTTCCTGGTTGTATAAATTTGTGTGGATCCCATCCCATGTTGGAGTTGGAAAACATGACTTCGTAGATCGATTGGCCAATGAGGCTTGCAGGAAAGAAAACATTGATTATGACTTTGGACTATCTAATGCAGTTATTAGAAACATACAAATTAAAGAA
Source organism: Procambarus virginalis (assembly GCA_020271785.1). Lineage (NCBI taxonomy): Eukaryota > Metazoa > Arthropoda > Malacostraca > Decapoda > Cambaridae > Procambarus > Procambarus virginalis. Next base: position 8,932,708 of record WNGS01165339.1, read on the forward strand.
ATTAATTCAGATTTAGAAGAACTAAGAAATGCCCAGAGACCTGAAAGCTGCAGTATTAAAAGTTATGACAAGTTTTGTAATAATAGGTATTTGTATGGTCGGCATAGTAGCCGAACCAGGCAATGTGATGTAGTCATTGCGCGAATTCGCCTTGGCTATAGACACATCTGGCAGGTTAGTGAGGCTGAGCCACTACCAGAATACTCAGATTGTAAACTCTGTGATAAACCTTTAATGCACTCACTAGAACACTACATTGATGAATGTGAAACCGTAAAGGACTTTAGACCTCCTGGCCTCTTGTACCACCAACTGTGTAACTATTTTATTGACTCAGGTGTTCTGGACGACATCCTAACAATTTACCCAAAATTTGCTTGTCCATTTTAAAGAATGAAGAACAATTTTTATGTATATTACTCCTAAGCTGCATCACCTATGAACCCATCCCTGCCCTTGTGTGGCAGTGCACAGTAGAAACTTGTTTTCACATATCCATCTATTAAAACATTGATTGTAACCATGATATATATGTGCTTCACCCTACAGTTTAGACCTATTGTCTTATGTATGACCCTCTGTCCTGCGTGACAGTGACTACTAGCATTATCCTCACTTTAATCAGACTATCAAAATCCTCAGATTAGGCAAAATTGTAATTAATTTTGTCAATAAAGATGTTAATAATAATAAGTTCCTGGCATGGTTGTCACGCTGCTGGTGCTGGACGTCTCGGGTAAGGCACAACACTGATGGCTTCCTCACACTGATGGGACCTCTCCCCCACCCTCCTCTCCCCTCTCTCCTCTCCCCACTCTCCTCTCCTTCCTCTCCCCACTCTCCCCCACCTTCCTCTCCCCCACTCTCCTCTCCTTCCTCTCCTCACTAGAGCAACATTGACCTGTCCTCTTACTGTAATCTTGGGGGTACTCGCCTAGTTGTGCTTGCGGGGTTGAGCTCTGGCTCTTTGGTCCCGCCTCTCTCACACACGTCCCGGGATGGGTGTGTGTGTGTGTACTCACCTAATTGTGCTTGCGGGGGTTGAGCTTTGGCTCTTTGGTCCCGCCTCTCAACCGTAAGTGTGTGTGTGTGTGTGTGTGTGTGTGTGGTGTGTGTGTGTGTGTGTGTGTGTGTGTGTGTGTGTGTTGCTGCAGCTGCCGTCCATTGTGAACGTGTATTTCGTGCTTGTGTATTATGAATAACACTTTTTGTGCCATTCTTAGATCTTACTCAGAATATCTTGGTTTCTTCATTTTCTCTGAATGTCCGTTAACTCAACCTGAACACACTTGAGTTTTCACAGAAATATGTAAGAAACACATTAGGGTTAATATAACAAATCGTTGACCAGACCACACACTAGAAGTTGAAGGGACGACGACGTTTCGGTCTGTCCTGGACCATTCTCAAGTCGCTTTGAGAATGGTCCAGGACGGACCGAAACGTCGTCGTCCCTTCAACTTCTAGTGTGTGGTCTGGTCAACATTCTTCAGCCACGTTATTGTGACTCATCGCCTGCATATAACAAATCGTTATGCTGCAATATTTGTGACCTTTAGTATGGTGTTGGGCTTAAGCCTGGTGATGGTCATTATAGCCTCCACAACGGCTTCAGTGACCAACCAGCAGGTATACTGTTGTCCCGATGACAGTTCACCTTTATACTCGGTGTACGTGCACACAGCAGCAGCAGCAGGGTTCACTTTTATCAAAGGTGGTTTATGAGTTATACAACACTGAGTCTTGCACACGGTTTAAGTGTAAAAGGGGCAGTGTTACCCCTTTCCTCGTCGTAGATGTGGCAGTGTTAGTTTAGGTCACACCTGTTTGTTTCACTGTCTGCTTCCTCATACCCTATATATTCTCCCGCCACAGTATGCTCATCTGACTCTGGAAGAAGGTAAGCATTCAAGAAGTTATCTTGAGGTAATCTTGAGATGATTTCAGGGATTTTTAGTGTCCCCGCGGCCCGGTCCTCGACCAGGCCTCCACCCCCCAGGAAGCAGCCCGTGACAGCTGACTAACACCCAGGTACCTATTTTACTGCTAGGTAACAGGGGCATAGGGTGAAAGAAACTCTGCCCATTGTTTCTCTCCGGCGCCTGGGATCGAACCCAGGACCACAGGATCACAAGTCCAGTGTGCTGTCCGCTCGGCCGACCGGCTCCCTTCGACCGGCTAATTAAGTGTTCTCTTAATTAGCACGATAGACTATTGGTTGTTTAGGCATAGTTGTTAGTAGTGGTGTTGTCGGTGAACAAGTTGCGAGAGGCAGACTGGAGACAAAGGGTAAAGTGTGTTAGTGTGGGCGTGGAGGAAGGGAGACGCAACAACTTGAGCGGGGACAGTAAGTTTGTCAGGTAGAGTCACAGAGGCCAGCCACTATGCACCAACACCACCTGCAGGCGACGGCCGGCCGGGTTTAGTGGTATAGAACCTGTGTGTTAAAAGCACGTGGCGGCTGGGTGGGTCATGGTGTCTTAACACCTCTTTCTATACTATACTTCTCATTTCACGCTGCGACTGTTTCTTGTTATTAACAGACAGGGAGAGAGGGAAGTGAGGAGTTGGGGTGTCGGGGGTGTGTGTGTGTGTGTGGGGGGGGGGGGGGAGATAGGCCGTGGGAGGCAGGCCAGCCGTATATGGCCATCACCACGGGACCAGCTGTTAGCCCAGATAATTCCAGCCTGTATCATCGTTGCTCTACCCACAGGTAAAGCTCTGCTAGTTTTATACTAGTATAATTCTTTCCTTTAAGGTAAGCAACGATGATTGATTAGGTAGTAAGACCACCTAACTAAACCATTCCACTATCTTCCCCTCCCTCTTTTATCTCTCCTCCCCCCTTCCCTCCCCCTCTCCTCCCCCTTCCCTTCCCCGATAGTTGTTATATTCACCCCTCCCCCCCCTCCATTTCTTTGCTTCCATACATCAGGGCATAACTGGCCTACCCTTCAGTGTTAAAGAGAGTACTCGACAAACACCTCCAAAGGATACCTGATCAACTAGGCTGGGATTCATATGTCAGGCTGCGAGCAGCCTCGTCCAACAGCCTGGTTGACCAGACCATCAACTAGGAGGCCTGCTCAGAGACCGGGCCGCGGGGACGTTGATCCCTGAAATCAACGGAAGGTAACCCCAAGGAAACCCCTTATGTAACCCCCGTCCCTTTCTTCTCTTCTCCGTCTCGGTTGTAGTGCCTACTTCTCTGCGAGTAAGGCAGTGCGTATATTGAGTGTGGAGGCGTGTAAGGCGGGGTCCGGGTATATGACTGGTGTGGGCGTTGGTGTGGGTGGTGAAAGTTACGGGCGGCGGCGGAGTCACTTGGTATCCCTGGCCCCACACTCTCCTCCCAGTAGCACCTTGGGTGTACATACAAAGTGGGTGTATTATGGTATGCCGTGTACGTGGGAAGAGTGTGGTGATAAAGCACCTAAATTATTGGGATCGTCTCAAAGCTCTCCAAATGTACTCACTAGAAAGAAGACGAGAGAGATATCAAATAATATACACCTGGAAGATACTGGAGGGCCAGGTCCCAAATCTACACAGTAAAATAATAACGTACTGGAGTGAACGATATGGAAGAAAATGCAGAATAGAACCAGTGAAGAGCAGGGGTGCCATAGGCACAATCAGAGAACACTGTATAAACATCAGAGGTCCGCGGTTGTTCAACGTCCTCCCAGCAAGCATAAGAAATATTGCCGGAACAACCGTGGACATCTTCAAGAGGAAACTAGATTTATTCCTCCAAGGAGTGCCGGACCAACCGGGCTGTGGTGGGTATGTGGGCCTGCGGGCCGCTCCAAGCAACAGCCTAGTGGACCAAGCTCTCACAAGTCAACTCTCACTTCTTGGGGAGTAGAAGAACTCCCAGAACCCCATCAACCAGGTATCAACCAGGTATCAACCATGGGGCACTATGCCCCGTCAATGTTGGAGTTTTCTCACTACTCGTATTAACATTGTCAAGGGTGGCGTTTAAACGTTCAGCAATTGCTCTCTTGCGCTTTTGTGGAGCGGTTGTGGTCTGTGTAAATTATATTTGAAATAATTATTTTCTATTAGTTCTGGATTGTAGAATATGAAGATGGACTGTCAGCCTTAGCTGGAGGTTGTGAGGAGACTGTCAGTCTTAGCTGGAGGTTGTGGGGAGACTGTCAGTCCTTAGCTGGTAATTGTGAGGAGACTGTCAGCCAGGCGGCTAGGACAGATTCCCAGAATTTTTTTTTTTTTAGTAAAGAGGAAGAAGAGGCCTAGGTGAAGGGAAGTATAGAAGTGGGAAATACAGTGAGAGGTATGAAAGCAGGCGGGCTTTCCGCCTTGCTGACACGATGTGTGGGTGTTGGCAGCTAAGCTAAGCTGGCTCCCTCTTGTCAGGGAGCTGTGAGTGTGTGAGAGGTTCTTCACATGTGTTTCACCATATATGGATGTCTATAGATGAATACTATGTAGCATTCATATATACACACTCCGATGCTTCCACACAAGTTGTCCTGTTTAAGGCTCTATTTTATTATTATTATTTGTCGAGTTGTTCATACATATTATTTATCGAGTTGCTCATACATATATATATATATATATATATATATATATATATATATATATATATATATATATACACACATATACTCACACATATACATATGTATACATATATATATGGGAATAAGCCTGAATCATGTTTGATATTCAGCCTAGTTTTGATTGATGAATCAATTTGCTTGTTTAAGGTTACTGTTAAGGTGTTGGTGCTTATGTAAACCTTTCCACCACCTCACACGGGATGGGTATGTGGTGCATAATAAAGTAAATAATTATCAAATACAAAAGTTGTTGAAATAATAATGCTAATACTGTAATATGATATAGTTTTATTTGGAATAGTATTTTCTTATATAATTGTAATGGTCGGCGAGTTGTAATACATTACTGTGGAGTATTATGGTGTAATATGTATTGTTTTCTTCTTTCAGGTGAGTAAGGCCCAAACGTTTCCACAAGTTGCGGCGGCGATGGTGAGTGTGACCGGCCGGGATGGTGTCTGGGGGGTCACTGTTGTAGCTGGTGGCCCAGGTCACCCCCGGGGTCACTGTTGTAACTGGTGGCCCAGGTCACACCCGGGGTCACTGTTGTAGCTGGTGGTCCAGGTCACCTCCGGGATCACTGTTGTAACTGGTGGTCCAGGTCACCCCCGGGGTCACTGTTGTAACTGGTGGTCCAGGTCACCCCGGGGTCACTGTTGTAGCTGGTGGTCCAGGTCACCCCGGGGTCACTGTTGTAGCTGGTGGTCCAGGTCACCTCCGGGGTCACTGTTGTAGCTGGTGGTCCAGGTCACCTCCGGGGTCACTGTTGTAGCTGGTGGTCCAGGTCACCTCCGGGGTCACTGTTGTAGCTGGTGGTCCAGGTCACCTCCGGGGTCACTGTTGTAGCTGGTGGTCCAGGTCACCTCCGGGATCACTGTTGTAACTGGTGGTCCAGGTCACCCCCGGGGTCACTGTTGTAACTGGTGGTCCAGGTCACCTCCGGGGTCACTGTTGTAACTGGTGGTCCAGGTCACCCCCGGGGTCACTGTTGTAACTGGTGGTCCAGGTCACCTCCGGGGTCACTGTTGTAACTGGTGGTCCAGGTCACCCCCGGGGTCACTGTTGTAGCTGGTGGTCCAGGTCACCTCCGGGGTCACTGTTGTAGCTGGTGGTCCAGGTCACCCCCGGGGTCACTGTTGGTCCAGGTCACATCCGAGGTCACTGTTGTAGCTGGTGGCCCAGGTCACACCCGGGGTCACTGTTGTAGCTGGTGGTCCAGGTCACCTCCGGGGTCACTGTTGTAGCTGGTGGCCCAGGTCACACCCGGGGTCACTGTTGTAGCTGGTGGTCCAGGTCACACCCGAGGTCACTTTTGTAGCTGGTGGCCCAGGTCACACCCGGGGTCACTGTTGTAGCTGGTGGTCCAGGTCACCCCCGGGGTCACTGTTGTAACTGGTGGCCCAGGTCACCCCCGGGTCACTGTTGGTCCAGGTCACACCCGAGGTCACTGTTGGTCCAGGTCACACCCGAGGTCACTGTTGTAAATTGCCAAAGAGATTGTGATCATGACTAACTGGTGGATGTAACGGACCGTTGTTGAATACGGGGTAGTAATGGCTCTTGGTTATAACTGGTTGTGCTACAACTGTGGACGTGGTTGTAAGTGGACAGGTTAAGGTTATCATCGCTGCTCATACTGACCGCGGAGCAGTTCACGGTCAGTATTGACCGGTTGGTCCTGTTGGACCAACATACAAGGGCAGGTTCCAAATAGGTACGCTAAAAAACTTGCATAGTAGGAATACGGTGAAGTTACCTATCCACAAGGTAGGTAAGAGTAGCTCTGACCTAAGATTATAGGTCCGCGGCGCTTCACTATCCCTCCACCAAATATATTAAATATTGCCAGATGATCTGGGTTGTAATGGATAAGAGAGTTGCGGCCCGCGGCAAGCAACTGCCTCACCAATCAGGTTTTATCATCCACGCACCTGGCATGAGGCAACCCGTCCTCGACTGATGTAATGGACTCAAGTCCATTACATCCAGCGGTCGACCCCACAGACGCATTCATAAATTTTAACATGTTCATTTAAAACATGAATGTTCTCAAATATAAATTAATATTATAAGAATATTAATATATGGTTCATATATAGGCATAGGTTAGGTTAGGTATTTAGGGTCCGTTAGCGATTATTTGTATTTATAGTAAGTGGGTGAAGCATTTATAGCGTTGTGGTTCGAACAAAATTCGTCAGTGAAGCACTTGTTCCGGAAGTGTTCGGACGTCATCAGTTGAGTCGTGTGTAAACCGTTTTTCATTCATAAACACCAGAGTGGTGTTGTGTTAGATTCAGCTACTCTGAATAAGTTCCAAGTAGCACGGGCTATGGTGAGCCCATAGTAGATGTACGACCGGCTCGGCCAACGGGAGCCGGTCGGCCGAGCGGACAGCACGCTGGACTTGTGATCCTGGGTTCGATTCCAGGCACCGGCGAGAAACAATGGGCAGAGTTTCTTTCACCCTATGCCCCTGTTACCTAACAGTAAAATAGGTACCTGGGTGTTAGTCAGCTGTCACGGGCTGCTTCCTGGGGGTGGAGGCCTGGTCGAGGACCGGGCCGCAGGGACACTAAAAAGCCCCGAAATCATCTCAAGATAACCTCAAGATAACCTGACTTACCTGGCACCGGAGCGGTGCTGTGTGGGCGTTGAACACTAGGGGTTTGGTGGGTGCATGGAATCACTTTTGGGTCTTTGTTTGGAGGACGGGCTGCTTCAGGTTGGGCTTGGGGAATGGAACAACTCTCGAAACCCATTACAGGTATACTACATGGATATTGGTTGTAACTGTAGTTGTTGTTGTTGTCAGTGACATTATTTATAATATAACTATCGATATAATTGAAAGTAGATTGTAACTGTGCGTTGCTTAACTGAGGACTGTAGTTGTGTTATAACTTAGTGTGGGTCACGTGGACAAGGTGGGTTGTAGTGTAGTCTTGCATGTATCTATAACAACTTGTTTAACTGGTGGTGGTTGTTGTGGAGGCGATTATAAGAGAGGAGCTGGGTGCGTGGCTCTATTGCTCTATATTTTGTATCGCCGCTTGGGCCTGGCACACGTGTGCCGTTATGACAATTAGAGCAGGTGATGAGGGCGGGGGGGGGGGGGGAGTATTTTAACGTGCACTCGACCTTCTTGATCTCTCTCTCACCCTCGACCTTCCTCCAGGGGTCTCTCCTCCTCCCTCTTGTATACTCTCTCGCTTATTATGTGATCATTATTCATCTGGTCTTGACGTCTTCACTTTACACTTACACCAAATGATTAAACGAAAAAATTGCGTCTAGTTCATTTTTCGCTGTAGAAATCTGTTCCGTCGGTTCATACGAGGGAATCAATGTGAAGAGGAACTAGTAATATTGATGTCTGACGACTTACCGTTCGTGTTCGCAAACTAAGCATCGACCAGGAGAATGATTTAGTGGATTATAGAGCCTACAATACAAGCGATAGCTCTCCAATGTTCATAATGTTTCCTAAGTTGACCTGTATTTCCTGTAGTCGGCCTGCGAAAGTTGAACCCAGGCAGGCCGGGAAGCAGAGCCCTGGTAGGAGCATTATGAATTAGTAAAAAGATCTACCATTAATGTATAATGATTAACTGTAAATACATATCCATTGAAATGGAATATTCTCTATAACTAGCTGACATTATAATATATGGTGTGCAGGATAGATGTACTTCTTAATGTAATAATCTCCGTTGAGGTCTGATAAAGAAGACTTTTTGTGTCATCTGTAATGCTTTTTGCGCTACCGCTCACAGGATGAGCACAGGGTGGACAATACTAGCCGCCTCCGGTGGCAACAATCAAAATGGTAGCAGCAGGAGTCACACCGGGCAGGTACTGGCCGGGACCCGTACCTTGGTACTGTAGGATCACTTACTGTCGGCCTCCAGCTGGTGATCCACTAGCACGGTCACATGACATGCATATTCGGTCTTACGCGATTACGCGGTGCATTTTCCCACACTGTAGCGGTAGAAGTAGGATGGACTTTGCAGGCACACAAAATAGGCCTCTCGTAACCAGTGTGTTGTCAGTGTGCATGGTGAAGAGTGACGGGGAGCCGGGTGAGGGGGGGGGGTTGCCGAGTGGGGGGTTTGGGAAGCCGGGTGATGGGTAACACGGGTGAGGGGGGGGGGAAGCCATGTCCGCTATGTGCTCAAGGATAAACCGCCTGAATATAATAATAAAACTACGGGCTCGCCATAGCCCGTGCTACTTGGAACTTTTTGTTCCAAGTAGCGAATCCTAAACAACAATAACATAATAATAAAAATAAATAGCCTTAAAACAGAACAACGTGTGTGGAAACATCAGTGTGTGTATATATGAATGCTACACATTATTCTCTATAGACATCTATATATGGTGAAACACTGTGAAGAACCTCACACACTCACAGCTCCCTGACAAGAGGGAGCCATCTTAGCTTAGCTGCCAACACCCACACATCGTGTCAGCAAGGTGGACAGCCCGCCTGCTTTCATAACTCTCACTGTATTTCACACTTCCAACTTTCCTTCACCTATGCCTCTCCATCCTCTTTACTCCCCCCCCCCCCCCCCCCGAAAAAAAAGTGTGCGAGCACCTGTCCCGGCTTCATTAACATAAAATTCTCTGGCTTTTATTAGGATTCATGAAATAGGATGTCGCAATTTATTTAATAAATCCATATCAGGAACTACGAGGTACTCTGCGAAATTATTGCAATCCTGTCTGCTTCACTAAGTATGCTCGTTAGTCCACCATAGTCCATTTTTTAGTTCAAATTAACCTTCGTTTCACTGCCTGATTTAATTCATTATCAATCATCCTCCCCGGGTCATACTATTTTCAAAGTATCATTGAGGGGTGAGCATTACCGTGGAGTAAGAGTGAAGGTGTCCTCCTACCCTTGAAGACAGACACCTGCCGGATTAAGATCATGTATGGGAATACAGAGAGCATGTACGGCACGCATACACACAATAAAGTACCTGAATATTGGGATCGTCTCAAAGCTTTCTAAATGTACTTTCTAGAAAAGAGACGAGAGAGAGAGGAATCAAATAATATATGCATGAAAATACTGGAGAGCCAAGTGCCAAATTTGCACAGTGAAATAAACACCTACTGGAGTGACAGATTTGGAACGAAATGCAGAAAAGAGCCAGTGAAGAGTAGAGTTGTCATGGGCACAATCAGAGAAACTGTCTGAACTCAGAGGTCTACGGTAGGTTCAGTATCCTCCCTGCAAGGATAGAAATATTGCAGGAACAAAAGTGGAAGTCTGTAGTGAATATGTAGGCCTGTGGGGCGCTCCAAGTAACAGCCTGTTGGACCAGCTGTCACAATTCAAGCCTGGCTCTGGCCCGGGATTGGGGAAAAGTACTCTCAGAACCTCTTTCAAGTACAAAATCGAGACGAAATAT
>WNGS01165339.1:8946862-8979608 GCA_020271785.1 Procambarus virginalis
TCAGGAACTCTTAAAGCTCTTCTAAGGTCGTTGGTTGCTTCACATTCTAGAAGATAGTGAAGTAATGGCTTTTCTGTGACAGTTTGGCAGAAGATGCACTCTCTCTGTCGGGGTTCACCAATCTCCCAGTTGCATCTGTAACCTAGACGTAGTCTATATAACCTAACTGCTATTTCCCTGTGGATTCCTTTTGGGATATTTAACCTTTCTAATTTAGTTTAGTTTCACTGTCTGGTTCCTCATACCCTATATATTCTCCCGCCGCAGTATGCTCATCTGACTCTGGAAGAAGGTAAGCATTCAAGAAGTTATCTTGAGGTTGTCTTGAGATGATTTCAGCGATTTTTAGTGTCCCCGCGGCCCGGTCCTCGACCAGGCCTCCACCCCCAGGAAGCAGCCCGTGACAGCTGACTAACACCCAGGTACCTATTTTACTGCTAGGTAACAGGAGCATAGGGTGAAAGAAACTCTGCCCATTGTTTCTCTCCGGCGCCTGGGATCGAACCCAGGACCACAGGATCACAAGTCCAGTGTGCTGTCCGCTCGGCCGACCGGCTCCCTTCGACCGGCTAATTAAGTGTTCTCTTAATTAGCACAATAGACTATTGGTTGTTTAGGCATAGTTGTTAGTAGTGGTGTTGTCGGTGAACAAGTTGCGAGAGGCAGACTGGAGACAAAGGTTAAAGTGTGTTAGTGTGGGCGTGGAGGAAGGGAGACGCAACAACTTGAGCGGGGACAGTAAGTTTGTCAGGTAGAGCCACAGAGGCCAGCCACTATGCACCAACAGCACCTGCAGGCGACGGCCGGCCCGGGTTTAGTGGTACAGAATCTGTGTGTTAAAAGCACGTGGTGGCTGGGTGGGTCATGGTGTCTTAACACCTCTTTCTATACTGCACTTCTCATTTCACGCTGCGACTGTTTCTTGTTATTAACAGACAGGAGAGAGGGAAGTGAGGAGTTGGGGTGTCGTGTGTGTGTTGGGGGGGGGGGGGAGATAGGCCGTGGGAGGCAGGCCAGCCGTATATGGCCATCACCACGGGACCAGCTGTTAGCCCAGATAATTCCAGCCTGTATCATCGTTGCTCTACCCACAGGTAAAGCTCTGCTAGTTTTATACTAGTATAATTCTTTCCTTTAAGGTAAGCAACGATGATTAATTAGGTAGTAAGACCACCTAACTAAACCATTCCACTATCTTACCCTCCCTCTTTTATCTCTCCTCCCCCTTCCCTCCCCCTCTCCTCCCCCTTCCCTTCCCCGATAGTTGTTATATTCACCCCTCCCCCCCCTCCATTTCTTTGCTTCCATACATCAGGGGCATAACTGGCCAACCCTTCAGTGTTAAAGAGAGTACTCGACAAACACCTCCAAAGGATACCTGATCAACTAGGCTGGGATTCATATGTCAGGCTGCGAGCAGCCTCGTCCAACAGCCTGGTTGACCAGACCATCAACTAGGAGGCCTGCTCCGGAAGCCATCAACCGGAAGTGCTCAGAGACCGGGCCGCGGGGACGTTGATCCCTGAAATCAACGGAAGGTAACCCCAAGGAAACCCCTTATGTAACCCCCGTCCCTTTCTTCTCTTCTCCGTCTCGGTTGTAGTGCCTACTTCTCTGCGAGTAAGGCAGTGCGTATATTGAGTGTGGAGGCGTGTAAGGCGGGGTCCGGGTATATGACTGGTGTGGGCGTTGGTGTGGGTGGTGAAAGTTACGGGCGGCGGCGGAGTCACTTGGTATCCCTGGCCCCACACTCTCCTCCCAGTAGCGCCTTGGGTGTACATACAAAGTGGGTGTATTATGGTATGCCGTGTACGTGGGAAGAGTGTGGTGATAAAGCACCTAAATTATTGGGATCGTCTCAAAGCTCTCCAAATGTACTCACTAGAAAGAAGACGAGAGAGATATCAAATAATATACACCTGGAAGATACTGGAGGGCCAGGTCCCAAATCTACACAGTAAAATAACAACGTACTGGAGTGAACGATATGGAAGAAAATGCAGAATAGAACCAGTGAAGAGCAGGGGTGCCATAGGCACAATCAGAGAACACTGTATAAACATCAAAGGTCCGCGGTTGTTCAACGTCCTCCCAGCAAGCATAAGAAATATTGCCGGAACAACCGTGGACATCTTCAAGAGGAAACTAGATTTATTCCTCCAAGGAGTTCCGGACCAGCCGGGCTGTGGTGGGTATGTGGGCCTGCGGGCCGCTCCAAGCAACAGCCTAGTGGACCAAACTCTCACAAGTCAAGCCTGGCCTCGGGCCGGGCTTGGGGAGTAGAAGAACTCCCAGAACCCCATCAACCAGGTATCAACCATGGGGCACTATGCCCCGTCAATGTTGGAGTTTTCTCACTACACTATTCGTATTAACATTGTCAAGGGTGGCGTTTAAACGTTTAGCAATTGCTCTCTTGCGCTTTTGTGGAGCGGTTGTGGTCTGTGTAAATTATATTTGAAATAATTATTTTCTATTAGTTCTGGATTGTAGAATATGAAGGTGGACTGTCAGCCTTAGCTGGAGGTTGTGAGGAGACTGTCAGCCTTAGCTGGAGGTTGTGAGGAGACTGTCAGTCCTTAGCTGGAGGTTGTGAGGAGACTGTCAGTCTTAGCTGGAGGTTGTGAGGAGACTGTCAGTCTTAGCTGGAGGTTGTGAGGAGACTGTCAGTCTTAGCTGGAGGTTGTGGGGAGACTGTCAGTCCTTAGCTGGTGGTTGTGAGGAGACTGTCAGCCAGGCGGCTAGGACAGATTCCCAGAACTTTTTTTTTAGTAAAGAGGAAGGAGAGGCCTAGGTGAAGGGAAGTATAGAAGTGGGAAATACAGTGAGAGGTATGAAAGCAGGCGGGCTGTCCGTCTTGCTGACACGATGTGTGGGTGTTGGCAGCTAAGCTAAGCTGGCTCCCTCTTGTCAGGGAGCTGTGGGTGAGAGGTTCTTCACATGTTTTCACCATATATTGATGTCTATAGATGAATACTGTGATCATTCCATATATACACACTCCGATGCTCCACACAAGTTGTCCTGTTTAAGGCTCTTATTTTATTATTATTATTTGTCGAGTTGTTCATACATATTATTTATCGATTGCTCATACATATATATATATATATATNTCGTGAAGTATTTAATTTCTTGCACATATTGCAAGCATATATAAATCCATTGCATGTTTACGCAATAAGAACAGTACCCACATTTAGACACACACGTGTTGGAAAGTGGTGCCATAGGCACAATCAGAGAACACTGTATAAACATCAGAGGTCCGCGGTTGTTCAACGTCCTCCCAGCGAGTGTAAGAAATATTGTCGGAACAACCGTGGACATCTTCAAGAGGAAACTGGATTTATTCCTCCAATGAGTGCCGGACCAACCAGGCTGTGGTGGGTATGTGGGCCTGCGGGCCGCTCCAAGCAACAGCCTAGTGGACCAAACTCTCACAAGTCAAGCCTGGCCCCGGGCCGGGCTTGGGGAGTAGAAGAACTCCCAGAACCCCATCAACCAGGTATCAACCAGATGAGAGGTGTGTACAAGAGGGTAGTGCGGACGTGTGGCAGCAACACGAGCCAGTCATAACGTGAGGTGGGCGGGTGTGGGGAGGCCGCTACGGTAGTGATGTGGGTGGCGGCTCACCAGTGCTTACCTTACTCTGGCTACGGCCAAGGAAGGTCTAGTGTGTTATGCGCCACTTACTACCGTAATTGTACCTGTTGTGCTTACCGGAAACGATGGCAACGTTGTGTACCTTGACTTTAGCAAAGCCTTTAATACATTGCCTCACGAAAGACATTAGAATGGAATAGGTTTATGGCATTGCGGAGGGGGGGGGGGGGGGTGCTACCCTACATTCTGAGACTTAAAAGTCAGAATGAGAACAAGACCTGCGAGTCGTCATTAATGTGATCTAAAGCCAAAAAAATCTATGTATTTTCTCATGTTATCAATTATATTTTAGGCTTGTATCAAGGTCCTCTCGAGGTCGAACTACTGAGCTTTCCGCACGATGCAACTCACAACAGTTGCATAACTCCCTGGTCCTATTTACTGCTAGATTGAACACACGTATAGGTAAAAAAGAAACGTGCTCAATCATGTCCAGAGGCGTTAATAAATGAGGACGTTACCATATCCATTGTAGGAACAAATTCATTGAGTTTGTTTCTAGTTTGTTGAAGATTCCTCAATCGCGAAGGATTCTTCATTTGTCATCTGTCATAGTCTCGGCGAGTCTGCTTGCTTGCAGGTATTGGTAGTGGAGCCAGGGTGCAAGCGCGCGAGAAGGGGGGCGAGGGAGCCAGGGAGCCCACGCGGGACGGAATGAGATAGCGGGAGGGAGGGAGCGAACGACCCCCAAGTTGGTTTATGGGTGGTGGCGACACTGGCATGGCCAGGACTGCGACATTGCCCCCGCCCACCTTCCCTGGATCAGCCTCCCCGCAGCTCTCCCCCTCTGCACCTGACGCTGTATTTTGCTGACTCCCCAGATATATATTTGACTCTTTGACTGGACTATCTCACCATTTGGTCACCATTTGGTCCGGGAGACATCTCCCGTCACGCAGGGTGCAGTCGCACCTCCACAGATCTCCAGTATCATCTCTCGATACTGTTAATGGCTCATAAGGGCCACCACTTACGGGCTATTCATGCCCGTGCCACCTCTTGGGTGGCTTAATCTTTATCAATCATCAATCTGGACTATCTGGTTCCATGGTCGATTTCCTCGCTCCCGGGACACAGTCGCCCTTACTCTCCAGCCATCCGGTTGTGTTCGGGTTATGGACAGTAAGCACTTGGCATCACCACCCATATTTACGCCATGTTCACAACGAACGTAAATATTGAAATCAATAATAAGCTATTTAAATAAATGAGCATCTAGGAGTCAGACTACTTGTGCTACAGACAAAAAAAGACGTAATTTTCTAAACTGAAATATCACATAAAACAGTCAAACCACAGTATTGAAAGAAGCTTTGAACATCCCCGTTCAAAGCTCAAGAAATTGCCGACTTGGAGAACATGCAAATGTGTTTTAATGTCCGAATCTGCTCAATAAAACATCTAAATTATTTGGACGGCTTAAAATGTTTAAATCTTGTATTCTCTGGAGAGCAGGCGAGGGAGATGCATAATAATTTATTCTTCGAAAATATTATAATCTGGTTCCAATTCTTCAGACTGAAGGCATGGCAGAATATGAGAGCGCCACATTGAAAAGTAGAAGTAGAAGAAAAGTAGGTAAAAGTAGTGAACGATATGGAAGAAAATGCAGAATAGAACCAGTGAAGAGCAGAGGTGCCATAGGCACAATCAGAGAACACTGTATAAACATCAGAGGTCCGCGGTTGTTCAACGTTCTCCCAGCAAGCATAAGAAATATTGCCGGAACAACCGTGGACATCTTCAAGAGGAAACTAGATTTATTCCTCCAAGAAGTTCCGGACCAGCCGGGCTGTGGTGGGTATGTGGGCCTGCGGGCCGCTCCAAGCAACAGCCTGGTGGACCAAACTCTCACAAGTCAAGCCTGGCCTCGGGCCGGGCTTGGAGAGTAGAAGAACTCCCAGAACCCCATCAACCAGGTAGGAGAGCAATAGCTGGCATGAGTACTTGAATCTCACCCGGTGTTCACGGGAAATGTTTATGTATACCGTTAAAGGAATGGCTACGTTACACTACATAAACCGTCATCCAGGATGCCTGCTCCACACACCTGGCCACGGAGATATATTATACCAACATTTAATGTAATAAAGATGACCTCTACAAGGTTTAATTAAATATATAAGTACATTATGCCTAAGACTGTGTACATTAGGCCAGGATTGTTTATATTAGTTTTACAGAGGTTAGGTTGTTGGCTTTTTTTCCCTCCATCCTCCTCAGAATTGTAGGAGTTTATAACGTGAAACTGTTTTGGGATTTCTATGTACTATCATTTTAGAGAGAATTGGAGATTAACCTGTCTTTTTCCCACTCGACTTCTCCTGTCTGCACCAAGTTCCCCAAAAGCATGCACGATTTCAAGTGTTTAATTTAATTCCCTCATGGTAGACATAGTAATAGTTTTATGTAACAGTTTAGTTGTAGTCTGACCGTCTGTGTTCACTAGAATAAAATGTATTATAGAAAACGACAAGTAGAACTGTACGCTTGGGATGTACACAAACAATGACATAGACAGAGGCAGGCAGACAGGATGACAGACAAACCGGCTAAGCTCAAGACGCACAGTTAAACAAATAAAACAGAGACCAAAAATAACAGAAGTTTGTGTTAAAAAATAGAAAAGGGTCAGTACACAATAGGTGGTGAAACTTGACGAAACAGTAGGGGTGAAATAGTCAAGGTTGTGCTTGGCAGAGGTTGAGGGTTGTCGAAGGTGAAGGAGAGGTGTGCCGGGAAATACCTTGGTACACGTGTGGGTGGGTGGGTGGGCGGGGAGGTTTGGTGTGAGGATGCCCCCTCCCCACTCCCCCCAACACACACACTACATTAGGCAGTGATGTGGTGGTGGAGGCAGACTCCATACACAGTTTCAAGTGTAGATATGACTGAGGCCAATAGGTTCAGGAACCTGTACACCAGTTGATTGACGGTTAAGAGGCGGGACTAAAGAGCCAGAGCTCAACCCCCCTCAAGTACAACTAGGCGAGTATACATATATGGTGTCAGCAAGTCGGAAAGTCCACCAGCTGTCATAACTTACTATATTCCACATTCTGCAACATTTTCCCTACTCCTGTTCCTCGCCATCCTCTTTATATTACTACTTTTTTATTGTATTTTTTTATAACTGATGGTAGAATTTTTAGGTATGGAGTAGTGAAGCGTTGAACGGTGAGTCACGGTGATAACTCCTTCCTTCCAGGCTCCTGTCCAGACGCATAGTAGCAAAATTCCACATTATTTCCTCCCTCCTCCACTTCCCCCTCCTCCTCCTCCTCCTCTCTCACGTTTCTATGCATTCCCTTGGAATGACGTTAACGACATTAGCGTTGTGGGGGGGGGGGGATTGCGTGCAACGACGACTTGGAGGGCAGTTGAGTGACTTGTGAAGGCTGTCTTCTGGTCCAAGTATAGGAGCGTTTCCTGTAGGGACGGACCTTGCGCTAATCTTGGGCCACGGCGCCCTCCTTCCAGTGGGATTCCTTCTCTTAGATTAGGGCGCTCTTGCCCATCACAGTTGCTGGACCCCTTTGACATGGCCTTAGATGCCATGGAAGATAGACAAAATGATAACGTAACACACACTGATTTCGTAAACGCCTTGGACATGTGTGACTATGGTGTTATTGCACACACAGTGCTTTCAAAAGGAATTACAGTACTGGAAAAATTGGAAGAAAGATCTAAAGTATCCTAACAGATCCCAGTGTGTAATAGTCAGCAAAGTAAAATCCGGATCATCCACCGTGAAAAGTTCAGTCCCCCAGGGTACTGTGCTTGCTCCAGTACTCTCTCATCCTCATATCGGACATAGACAAGGACAAACATTATATTACTATATCATCCTTTGCAGATGACACTTGGATTTGTATGAATCCTAGTGTTAAATATCAAAGAATTATACCTCACTAGAAAAAAGAAGGGAGACGTGATGACCATATTCAAAATACCCGGAGAAATAAGACTGACGAGGATAGATACTGGTGGTTCATCATTACATACTGATACTTTTGACCAAAATTAGAACAAAAGTTATATAAGAGATAAAAATCCAAAATATTTTTTCACATGCAGAATTAAAATAAAAAAAACTCCGCGAGTATTGGACCTATACTTATAGTTGAAGGGTCATACACAAAGGTTGACGGACATTGTTGACATAAAGACCAACATGAGCCCATGTTTAGCACCCAAATAAGCAGCATGAAAGTTAGACCAGGGCAGCTTTTTTTATGAATGATATCAAAACCCCTGATAATATAACTCATGGTCTTAGTCAAGAACGGAAGACTAAGAGATATTTAGAACATAACCATGCACTCAGCATGGTCCTGCCTTAGAATTCACTACTCATAAAGAAATGTAAGATACCATTAGTTCGAGTGCTCAGTGTAGTGTGGAGAAAAAGCTTGGATACAGGGGACATACCAGAAGCACTTAAATTAGCAGATATAGTTTCACTACACGAAGGAAGTAGCAAAGTTTTGGCAAAAAAATATAGACCAGTCGCACGAACATAACTAATGTTTTTAAATGTGTAATTTGGAACCATATCTCCAGTCTTATGGAGAACATTGAAATCCATAATCCTGGTCAACACGGAGCGGGAAGATCCTGGACGATTCCTCTCGACCACTATGACAAAATCACAGAAGAAAACAAAATGCAGATGTTGCATGCACAGACTTTGCAAAGGCAGTTGATATGTGTGACCACGGAGCCGATAAATGAGATCAGTAGGCATAATGGGTAAAGTGGGGCGTTGGATTTTCAATTTTCTGTCAAACGGAATGGAATGCAGAGAGTACAGTCAATCAAATCAAATAAAGTCCAAGCGCAGTGAAAAGCTCTACCTGTCCCGTCTTAGTTGCTCGGTTATGCTTGAGTACCTCCTCTTTCAGAGGAGTAGTTTCTTAAATGTAAGAAATACAGAAAAACACACATTGCACGCACATACACGATAAAGCACTTAAATGATCAGGACCGTCTCCACGCTCTCAATGTACTCTGGAAAGGGGACGAGAAAGATGCTAGAAAGCCAGGTCTCAAATTTTGCACAGTAGAATAACAACATACTGGAGCGAGAGATACGGAAAGAAATGTCGACTTGAAGTAGTGAGGAGTAGAGGTGCTATAAGCACAGTCAGAGAGCCTTGTATGAACATCAGGGGTCCGCAGCTGTTCAGTACTCTCCCAGCAAGCATTAGAAATATTGCTGGCACAAAAGTGGGCTTCTTGAAAAAGCAATTAGATAGGTTTCTGCAAGAAGTGCTGGACCAACAGGTTTGTAGGGATATACGGGCCTGTTGGAGCAAATTATCACATGTTGAAGCTGTGCTTGGGAAGTAAAAGTACTCGATGGACCCCCCTCTCGGTATCTCGAGGTATATCCATCCCCCTCTACCTCCCCAATTTCACTTGCACTCATCACAACCCCATCGCTTCCCCCCCCCCTCTACCCAGGAAAGACAGACCGCCCCCATTCCTCACCACCTCTACTATATTTGAAGCCAGCGCCCCAACATTCATCTCAAAGTAGATCAAATATAAGGTGTGTCATCCTTGTTAGCACCGAGGATGAACGATCTTCACAGTCGAATTTTCTCACTTCATCCTAATTAATTTAAGAAGAGAACTTCCTCCGCCAGGTCTGCCGTGTCATTAATAGACATTGCTCCACTCCTCCGTCTCCATCCCGGCCCAATATTCCTAGCCTGTACTGACAAGGNACACAAGACTGTATATACCCTGGGGCCATTGTAAAGGGCCAGCGTCAGGTACGCTGCAACCCGTCCTCTTAAAAAGAACGTCACTTTTGGCTGGTATGCGCGCTATGGCCAAATTTGGACGTAATTTGAAATGAAATCGACTAACAAAAGTGACGTTCTGTTCCGTTTTCTATTTGAGTCGTCCGACGTACGCGCAGAGGTTATCAGAGGACACTTTAAATTAACGTTTTGAAACTTTATGAGAATTTCCTGCCCACCTAACCTATCACAGGACCCTTAACTTACTGTTGTTGAAAAAAAAATCCTAAATTTATTTTCATATTTTTTTCATTTTCAAATTACGTCCAAATTCAGCCATACGGGCAAACGGCCAAATGCGACGTTCTTTTTAAGAGGACAGGTTGTACGCTGAGGGAGGACGTTATCACCATCCAGGGCCCAAGACTTTTCAACAGTCTCCCGCTACACGTAAGGACCTTAACTGGTCGGCCTCTCGTGGTCTTCAAGAGAATACTTGACAAACATCTCCAAAAGATACCTGATAACCAGGCTGTTATTCATACGTCAGGCTGCGAGTACCGCGTCCAACAGCCTGGTTGACCAGACGACCAACCGGGAGTCCTGGTCGGAGATTGGCGCTTGGTTGTTGATCCCCGGAAGCTACACAAGGTAGACGCCTGTGGTAAAAAAATAAATTAAAAAGCCTATCGCCCTTCTAGCATACCCTATCACCCCAGTTATTCCCACCCTTCCTCTTCCACTCTTCCTCTTCTCTTCATATTTCCTTCACTCGCCATCTTCATCTCCTTTGCTGTGGCTCATCATGCAGGCTGTCGTCATATAAAGGTCAGTGTAGGGATGGGCGGCAGTGACCGTGCTCGTGCGCACGCGCGCCTACACACTGGTGAATGAGCAGTGACGCTGGACAAGTTACCAAACGAGAGGGAAACGTTCATGTATCATGTGGTGCAGATGTAAGATTAGCCAGCATAAACACCGTCTGGAGAAAACTAAGCAAGGAGTCGGCGATGAGTCACAATAACGTGGCTAAAGTACGTTGACCAGACCACACACTAGAAGGTGAAGGGACGACGACGTTTCGGTCCGTCCTGGACCATTCTCAAGTCGATTGTATCGACAATCGACTTGAGAATGGTCCAGGACGGACCGAAACGTCGTCGTCCCTTCACCTTCTAGTGTGTGGTCTGGTCAACAATAAGCAAGGAGTCCTTCCTTCAGGAACATGATCAAGACATTGAAGATATTTGGGGGGGGGGGACAGTGCTGAGGTACTGTACACCTTCACTCGCATACACTCAAGCACGGGAAGACACCGGGGGGGGGGGTTATGATGTAACCACCTTCTCTCCTTCCTCTGTGTCACACACACACGCCACTAGATAGAATAACATCACCAGGGCAGCAGCATACGCCAAGCCAACGA
This sequence comes from Procambarus virginalis, assembly GCA_020271785.1. Classification (NCBI taxonomy): domain Eukaryota; kingdom Metazoa; phylum Arthropoda; class Malacostraca; order Decapoda; family Cambaridae; genus Procambarus; species Procambarus virginalis. The sequence continues at coordinate 8,957,708 of WNGS01165339.1, forward strand.
GGACAGCTTTCACGTGCGTAGTTAAGGAAACTTTGTAAATGAAGTTTTTCGTATACAAGAAAAGTACAGATATTAGTTACAACAGAGTACACGAACCTTCCCCTCCCCTCCCTTTTACCTTTCCATGTCCCGTCCCTCGCTCCTCAGACAGCCCGTCTACTATCATAACGCTGTCTTAATATGTCTCGACTTTTTCCTTCACACGCACCTCTCCATCTTCTTTATAATAAAAAAAAAACAAAAATATTCATCTCTTCGTCCTTGTCACCCCTTTCTGCTTGTCCTGTCCCCACTCCCTCGATTCTGTCTCCGCTCTCCCCGTCCGTGTCCTCCCCCGTGTCCCCGTCCGTGTCCTCGTGTCCCTCCGGACTGTGATCGTCGCACTTTCTCAATTCATAGATTGGCATGTTGCGGAAACGAATACTAATGCAAACTAGTATATATATTGTGGTGGGTGATTAAAATTCGTGCCGCATACGCTAAGTTAGAGCGGCGGCCCAGGCTACGTGGCGGCGGCGGCCCCCACACCTCTTGCGGCCTGCCAGGAATCCCTCCCCCCCCCCATCTCTGTGCATGTATGGCTGCGAAACTCTTAACAGATTCTGGGGACTGTTGTGGGAGGCGATAGGCATCAGTGGGCCGGCCTCCCAATCTTGTCCGGAGATTTGGACAAGATCACCAGGCGAGTCATTTGGCACAGTCTAGGTTTGTGTAAGAGTATGTTGTGTTAGTATGTTAATGAATAATTATTGGAAGTGATAATATGCGTCACCGCTGTCGGTGTTTCCAGGTTTTCATTTAGCAGAACTAGGAAGCAATATTGAGTGTATAGGAAGCTCTGGGTGTTCCGACGTGTCCAGGTTTGTAGACCTAATGAGATTGATCATGAACAATTTAATTAATGAAACCCGCTCCAAATAAATCTGTTAAAGCTTCCTTTTTTTGTTTTGTTACTTTGCTCTGCTTCTATTGGGGAAGATTGTGCGGCGTGATTACCTTTGTGTAAATTGATTTGCTTTTAATAGATTTAGTAGATATTTAGCTCTTGGAACGTTAGCCGCTGTAACGTTAGCTCTTGGAACGTTAGCCGCTGTAACGTTAGCTCTTGGAACGTTAGTTGTTAACTTTCGACACTTGCGCAGTCACAGAAATAAGAATTCTTTCGATATCGGGGAGCGTAGATCAATAAGAACTGACCCAACCGCAAGATAAAAACATTTAGCTTCTAAAATAAAGTAAAGATGAGTGTGGCGTGTCCATGGGAGGGGGGGGGTGTAAGGGTGGACTGGGTAGCCGACACCCTCCCTTAAACCTCCTACTTCACAAGGAAGGCAGTAAAGAACCAGTACAAATTTAGAGTAACATCACACATCATCATCAATGTTTCTAAGAAGGTGATAAGCCAACTTACCAGTTATATGGACAAGAATGATTTGTACAATCCCGGTCATCACGGCTTCAGAGGAGGAAGATATCATATCTTGCAATTACGGGGGGAAGGGCATTGAAAGTCATCCAAAATGTAGACTTCTACGCAGATTTTGTAAAAGAATGTGATGATTGATTAACCTCGCGAAATTAAAATTAAGGGGATAATCGGTAAATTAACAGATTACAAAAAGTGGCGGTATATCAAAGCAAACCCAACCCGAGTTACGGTACGAAGCTGTCCTTAATACACAGTTCTGGTACTGGTACTCTTCTTGGTTCTTATAGAGGATATAATTAGCATTACAATGCACATTTTCGTGTCAATTTATCACTGAGAGAAACACACGTATGAAACATGTCTTGGATGAAGATGGGAAAAATTTACAATTGTATATCTACTGTACCAAGCATTCCAGTGGCCAACCAGGACAAATTCGTGTGACTTCGGCTCAGGAGGAAAAAAATGAAAATCTTTATATCACGAGATACGAGGCAGATCTTCTAGCAAGGAGGGACCAAGTCAAAGACCCGTATTAATAATGTCACAAGACCTAACATTTAGAGAACACACCAGAGCAAATATTGAAACGCATGAAAATGTCATTTACAAAATAGCCTGTAATGATTGTAATGGTAAAATTCCAAAGATTTTACACTTCGAATTTCACAGCATAAATATTCTGTAAGATGTGGCCAAATATCTAACTACTATTCATTTGCCAGAAAATTCTTATCAAATTGATTTGGAGAAGTCTTTAATAAGAAATTGTAAAAGCATTTTAATATAAACATTAGTGAGCCTGCTTTACAAATTGCAACGCCATGCAACATGAATATTAGTAATGATTTGTACAATTTGGATGTGTTACAGTGCATCAATTAAAAAACGATCATATGTAATTAATAGACAGTTATTCCTGTAATGAGATTGCTTCCGGGAACTTGCATGTAATGGTCATTAGGTTATTTGCATTTCCTCTGTTGATGTTCATCAACCATTATAACAAAGACATTGGTTTTCCCCATACGTGTCAACTAACTTTTCCCAGCCTATATATTAAGTATTATTTCATTGGCTATACCTCTGAAGATGTGTTCATTAACATGAAAGCGCTCAAGTAATTTCTCATTTTTCCTTCGTGGTTATAAGTTTTCAGTATTGCATGTATGTGTGTGTGTGTGTGTGTGTGTGTGTGTGTGTGTGTGTGTGTGTGTGTGTGTGTGTGTGTGTGTGTTACAGAGAGAAAATAAGTTGGAGCCACGAGGAGGATTTCTAAATAGATACATCACGGCAATGACATTTCATTGTGCATTTATTACATAATAAATTACAACATGCTGGCATTAGAGATAGGGTAGGAAGTTAAATGGAAAGTCTTGGTGCCTTAGGCACAAGTATGAAGCACAGAGTACACATGAGAGGCCTACGACTTTGTCTTTTGCCAACAATGATAATAATGTTGCAGGAACATCAGTGGAACAAGTCAAGATGGACGTTTTCAGGTTTCTGCCAGAGTTACGGGATCAGTCTTACAGTGATGGCTATGTATACGTGCGGACTACGAAGACAAATAGCCCAGGCAATCACTTGGGCAGACTAGTATCTGGTCTGAGTGCGATAATGGAACCATCGAAATCGTCAGCATGCAAAAGGACGCTTCCTACTTGTCATTTGCCGATGAGAGATTCCAGTCACGAGTACAAGTGCGTTGACTGCACCACTGTTCGTTATTCCCATTGTTAGATGGTGTCTAATAATAAATATCATCGTAATATTTTGTTTGTATATCACTATCATGTTCCAAAGTTCATTTGGAACATGATAGTGAAGTATTCGTAGGTACATAAGGTAATTTATATAGAAACCACTAATATGCAGTGTGGTTTTTGGCATGTATAAAATTATATGAAGGGCTACCTTAATAGACATTATTACATCATTATGCTCGTCCGTAAGGTATATGTTGTAACAGACATTAATGGGAATCTGTTTAATAATGTTCCTAAACAATGTGACATATCCTCTCCCATCCCTAGTTGTCAAAGTTGGCGAGAAAGATCCCACTTTAGCCAAACTTGACATGGCTTAAAGTTTATCTCTGGGAGGGAAGCCGATGGTATATGATCTTGAGGTAAGGGAGGCCCCAGTCACCTCTCTTCTCGACCACAGCTTTGTTTTCATGATGCTTATAGTATCAGAGTGAACCAGGCGAGGGGAGTAACTCCTTTGTCAACACCAGCCTGGTCGAGGACCGGGCCCGGAATCATCGCAAGGTAACCAGACACCTGGTTCCCGCACCATGCGGTTGGTGGCAGGGTTCCCGCACCATGCGGTTGGTGGCAGGGTTCCGCACCATGCGGTTGGTGGCAGGGTTCCCGCACCATGCGCTGAGCAAATGTACTTGATCCCTGCTTGTGCTCTTTGTCATAACCTCTTTATTCTCTAGGGTGCCTACAAAATAAACACGGGCTCCAACATAGGAGCCTGTCACAACAGTAGTGTGACATAGGTTAATGGTTGTGGGCCTACCGGCGGCTCCAAGCTACAACCTTTTGGACCAAGTTATAGCATACCAAGGCAGGCCCCAGGCCGGGCTAGAGGAGTAGAACTCTCAGAACCCACTCGGGGCATATTTCAGGTTCCTGACGCAGGCATAACAAAAGATCTCCATACGAAACAAGTGACTTGAATCCCTTTCCAACGTTTAGACTAGGACCCATTGTGCGAGGAGGAAAACTATCAATATTTCAACTTGCAAACCTTGGGGAAAAGTCGTGTAGTCTGGCGAATGTGTAAGGGCGATGACAGTTTTATGGGGAAACTTGAACTGAAGTTAGCTGATTACTGTACTGTTGTTAAATATTCCCCTCTAGTTATATTATGATTGTCAGCTTTGTTGTTTTGTTGGGTTCCCATTAAATATCTTGCGAACACCTGATCGTGTATTACAGTACTTGAAACTTAGATCCTGAGTTTTAACTTCAAAGTATGACTTGTGGAATACAAGGTATGTTGTGTTTGTGACCTATTATCTTGACAAAATCTTGACAGGAAATGTACAAAATGGTAATGAATAGATATAGGTTCGAAGACTGCTTTATACATATTTCCTGAGATCTAACTAAGGGGCATAACTGGCCGACCCTTCAGTGTTCAAGAGACAACTTGATAAATACCTCCAAAGGATACCTGATCAACCAGGCTGTGACTCATACGTCAGGCTGCGAGCAGCCGCGTCCAACAGCCTGGTTGACCAGTCCAACAACGAGGAGGCCTGGGTGATGACCGGGCCGCTGGGACGCTAAGCCCCGAAACCATCACAAGGTAATCATCCGTCTGCTGTAGCTCTCCGAATGTGAGTTATCTGTAGATATAACCAATTTGGCTATAAGCACGTCCTTCTATGTCGTTGCCTGTATCAGCTACATATATACATGTGTCAGCGAGTTTTAATGTCTGCCAAAATAAGCAGAATTGCTGGAACAAGGTTCAAGCAGCTTTTTGCATCTTCTATGTAACATCAATGTAACAGATTTAGTAATTTTTCAATCCAATTGTATTTTGATGCGTCTGACGCAAAGTTTGCGTTATATCTTCGGTGCAACGTGAGTTTTATATCAGAAGTGCAATACACACATCAATATGGGTACAGGGTGCATAATAAATTAACCAATTCAGATAAATAATAGAAGGTGTATAACTTGATAGGCTTACTCCCTCTGTCGGAGACGATGCTAATTTGGGCAGCACCCAGTGTAAACTGAACGATCGCGTCAGTCATGAACCTGGAGAGAGGTCATTAATGGGTGGGGTGGGGGGAAGAGGTAGATGGATGGGCACTGTTAGAAAACAAGGAGACATGGTGAGAATTGGGTAGACTACTGGTCATAATATGTAGGTCTGACTAACTCGACATGTTGGTGGCCTCGGCCTCAGTGTGGATCANACAATACATAGTGCTGAGCGTCACTCCGGTGTAAATCTTAGCTCTTCAAGAGGATGGGATCAGTCAGGCCTTGTCGCAGAGCAGGCTAACACACTCGGGGTGACCGACCAACTAGTGTTAAAAGTTGGAGAGAGGAGAGCAGCTGTGGTACTATTGTCACACTTGTCTCACTCCACATACCACGAGAAGGGACTAGTGCAGGTACTGTGTGGTGACGGCAGGGAATATTGTGGACATCTCTCCAAGCAATCAGTCGCGTACAAACGCCAGTCTGCGGTCGCCTGTGTCCGCTGCTTAGTTTCAGGCACACAGCGCGGTCTAACGCCAGATTTCCCTTGTGACTGGCTTCATCAGCCGATGTGGCATTGTTTGCACAAGTGTCGAGCTTCCTCTTGAGGAGCTCCACCTGCATTCTAGCCACATTCCTCATATTTGCCGAATAGCTTAGGGGACCCACCTGCATTCTAGCCACATTCCTCATATTTGCCGAATAGCTTAGGGGACATACAGTGGGAGTATACATCACATTATCCAAGTTCCCCACACCGCCTTTATTTAAGTTGTCTACACCTGCGGCCAGCGCCTACTATCATTAGCCAACATTATAATTATCAGTACTGACGAAAATAGCCAACACTTACCAATATGCCATCAGCAACATCTTACAACTAATCTGCAGGCCCTCCTACCTCTGTACCAAATACCACCGCAACAATATTTGGTAAAATAAAACATTACATCGTTAACAGTTGTTAACACTATAATAAAACGCTTGGTTGTACAGGATAATATTGGAGGTATGATTGGGCACTTTATTCACTGCTCGTCCCTGTTTACCTGTAGTCGGTTTCGGGAGTTGTACTTCTCAAGCCCGGCTTGGGACCAGGGTATTGTCAGGGAGTGTGGGAACACTTACACAACTGTTGACAACAGCAGCAGGGTGATGGGAGAGACCCGTTTAGTCACAGCTGGATACTGATGTGTCGTTGCTCTTGTGTGTAGTGTGGGTAGCTGGAGCTCAAGTGTGGAGGCCTCTACAGGTTTGTATCGTGCCCGCCACCACCTGTGACACAACGAAGGGAGCTATTAGGAGAAAGTGCCAAGTGGGAGAGCTAAAGTTGTGATTTTAAAAGCCTTGGTAGATGATGTCATCGTCGGTGTCATGTTAAATGTTAAGTGCTGCACAAAATGTCACTTTAAATGAAACATTTGTCGTGGATTGTTTTGACTTTGTGACCGCCTGCGGTGCAGCCTGTTCTCGAGAGCGTTTCCGACGTCAAGAAAGTGTCGTACTGAAATGCCTTATGCTAACCTACCAGAGGACCCACGAACAGAAAACGGGACGATGTCAATTTTTGCTGCGATGTCATTGTCATCGAGCCGCTGCCATTTTCTTTTCTTGCCATTACAAGTCACACAACATTTAAGCACACACTTGTCATTGATGATTAACATTGAGAAACTATTGAGGGCATACGATGGGATCGCACCCGCATCCCAGAGTTTGAGGCTCCGTTATTAATTGTAACATTCCTGTCTTATTATTATACTACAATTGGGCTGGACTACAATGACAGGACTTCCTGCCGTTCTACTGGCATTTGAGACCTGTGGATTGGTTGTCATTGGTAAGACTGTTATAAGCACAAAATGAGCACATTAATTGGAAAAGTTATAAAGTTTCGGTTACTTGTAACAAACTAAATCCATGTAATATTTGTAACTAAATCCACACATTCGACACGAGAAACGATGTTTTGGCCTTACTGGGCCTAGAAAGGACCGAAACGTCGTTACAGGTGTCGAATGTGTAGATTTAGTGCGTTTCTGCCATTTTTTTGGAGGCGGGTGGAGGGAGATTTTCTAGATATAAATTTTGTATGTGATTAATTTCTTTGCGGAGGGGTGAAGGGTGGAGAAAGTGTGTGTAGTGCTCCCGTTTACACTGTGTAATGCAAATATTTGTCATTACTTAGGTTAATACATTTAAGTCACGTGGTTCGTGGCGTTTGTGTTATAGTAATTATGTGTCCTGCATGAAGAATCCTTATGATTTTCAGTATATTGCTCAACATCTGTATCTTGATGTAGGGAGAACACCGTCTTGTATCGTGTTGAAACTTTCTTATGAAAGGTGGGGGGGGGGGAGACGTGGTGCCAGAAAGATGAGTTGACTCCAAGACCTGAGAACATGTTCGCCACACCACGTCATCGCTACACTCGGTAAACCCAACCCATTCTATCCCAACATAATTTAAATGTTGTTTATATATGGCATGGACAAGTTGTCATGTCATTATGACGTCATCATTTTATTACGGCTTAGGTTTTAGCTTCTACTGAACATACCTACTTATTTTTTTGTATATATATATATATATATATATATATATATATATATATATATATATATATATATATATATATATATATATATATATAATAGATCATTGTGTCCTGGAACGAGACGTTGAACTATGTTTACACCAAGTATGTCTTAAGCTGGACCGAAATGTCCGTACCATCCTCCAATAAGAGCTGCCTCAAAATGCTCCTAAGTACTGTGTACAGAATAATGACAGTTGCTCATTATTCTGTCTCATTATTCTCATGTCCTGCGTGCTGTCTACTCATCCACCGGCCCCGCGCGTGTGCCTGTGCGTGCGTGTGCCTGTGCGTGCGTGTGCCTGTGCGTGTGCCTGTGCGTGCGTGTGCCTGTGCGTGCGTGTGCCTGTGCGTGCGTGTGCCTGTGCGTGCGTGCGTCTATGCGTGCGTGCGTCTGTGCGTGCGTGTGCTTGTGCTTGTGCGTGTGCTTGTGCGTGCGTGTGTGCGTGTGCGTGTGTGCGTGTGCGTGTGCGTGTGCGTGTGCGTGTGCGTGTGTGTGTGTGTGTGTGTGTGTGTGTGTGTGTGTGTGTGTGTGTGTGTGTGTGTGTGTGTGTGTGTGTGTGTTCATTCCTCGTTTGGGATGGCTAGTCATATGTCCTATGTCACCCTTAATGGGGTTTTGTTTGTGGCTGGTGGCCACACGGTAGGAAACTTGAAGGGTTTACTTAGACATGTTGGAGTTAAAGGTCCAGGTGACGGGGGGATGCCCCCAGAGGTCCCCACGGAACACTGTACTACCGCCATGTTTTGCAGTAGACCAATTATTTTTTAAACGGTGAGAAATATTGAAATTTGAGCATTGTATGTCTTTTGAAACATACCATACTGTAAAGACATTTTCATGTTCGTAATACATAATTTTTAAAGATGTATTTTGTATTTCTTTTATAATTTTTAAATAAACGATAGTGAAAGATAGGGAAGGAAATGCAGCATACACCCCAGTGAGGAGTAGAGGTTGAAATTGAAATAAGTTTATTGATGTAAAACACACACAAAGGGATGAGGTAGCTCAAGCTATTCTCACGGTGTCATAGGTACAATCAGAGAACTCTGCACGAAGATCAGAGGTCCACGGCTGTTCAGTACTCTCCCAGCAAGCATTAGAAATATTGCCGAAACAAATGTGGACTTCTTCAAGAAGCAATTAGGCTCCTGCAAGGAATGCCGGACCAACCAGGTTGTCAATGATATCTGGGCCTGCGCGCCGCTCCAAGCAAGTCTGTTGGATCAAGCTTATTAAAGCCTGGCCTCAGGTCGGGCTTGGAGTAGAACAACTACTATAACCCTCTCAGAGTATGATCCATGTGTGCTGAAGCCGTTACGGCAGCAGGTCTGATATTTGCAGCCTTGGCAGTAAGGGCCAAGAGTAGTAGCAGCAGTTACAGTAGTATCATAAGCAGTAATGGGCCCCGTTAGCCTATTATTGGCAGTAATAGTGGTTGTGGCATTACCAGTGACACGGTGAGCAGGGAGGGGAAATAAAGGCAGGAGGAGAATGAGGGCTGGAGGTAAAGCAGAGCAGTAAAGAGGACCCTTGGGGGGTGGGACGTTGGGCTGGGTCCTGGCGAGGTGCCCACATCAATAGTATCAGCTGGGATTCAGGATCCACCGGGGTTGCCGTTGTGCTTCTTTCCTCCTTGGAATCACTGCTTCCCTATTTGTTTCTCTCTCTGCTCCTTTTCCTGATGTTTCTCTTCTGTTCGAGGGTTGTGTACTGAGCTCCCAGAGAAGCGTTCTCTCACTGGATCCCGTAGAGTAGAGCCACTGTTGCAGACGCCATCACACGCCTGCCACAAGTGTACGGTCGCCTATCTTATACCATTGCTTGGTCTCATCATATTGGAGATTTGTAGCCCATTTTTTTTAGTCAGTGTTCAGTTGATTTCCTTAACGTTTGTTCTTAAGAGGAGTCTATGAGACTTCCTTTGAATAAATTTCCAAAATATTTCATTGTCAACTTTTTCTTTATTGTGGAATTATTATTCACCTTCATCTGTTGCCTTGTCTGTAATAATATTTGTGGCGTTCAGCGGGATCTTACAAGCTCGGGAAGGACGATGCACATGCACTGAAATTATTCCGGTTCCTTCCACTGGGATGAGGTTTCTAGGTGTATCCACCTAGTTGTATTCACCTAGTTGTATTCACCTAGTTATGCTTGCGGGGGTTGAGCTCTGCTCTTTCGACCCGCTTCTTAACTGTCAATCAATCAACTGTTACTACTAACATTCTCCCCCCTCCCACACACACCTACCCACAGCCAGGAAGCAACCCGTAACAGCTGTCTAACTTCCAGGTACCTATTTACTGCTAGGTAACAGGGGCATCAGGGTGAAAGAAACTCTGCCATTTGTCTCTGCCGGCGCCGGGAATCTAACCCGGGCCACAGGATTACGTGTCCTGCGTGCTGTCTGCTCAGCCACCGGCCCCGTGTGTGTGTGTGTACTCACCTAATTGTACTCACCTAATTGTGCTTGCGGGGGTTGAGCTTTGGCTCTTTGGTCCCGCCTCTCAACTGTCAGTCAACTGGTGTACAATTTATACAGATGTGATAGAAAAACTAGGTCAAATGGAGGAGTAGGTCTGTATATTAAAGAGGACCTGGTATGCACAGAACTACTAAACTCAACTAATGAGGTGGTAGAGGTACTTGGAATTAAGGTAGAGAAACTAAACTTAATTATTATTTTAATATATAAACCGCCAGATACAACGGTTGAGGAATTCACAGAGCAGATGCACAAAATAGAGAACATACTTGATGACCTAGCAAACCCAGCTCCAGATATTATCTTCCTTGGAGATTTCAATTTACCGAGTCTAAGATGGAGAATGGCAAACACAAATATCATAGCAGGGAATGACCCGGAAATAACCAGCCACAGGTCAGAGAACTTTTGAGATTCTGTGACAAATTCTCGCTCAATCAACAGATTACAGAACCAACTAGGAACGAAAACACACTAGACTTGTTATTCACAAACAATGATGAACTAATCAGAGACATAACAATCTCAGATACTTCATACTCAGACCATAAGCTCATTGAAGTGCGAACTAGCATAAATAACGGTAGTAGATCTAAGAGACCCAACAAGCGAGAAGGAATATTCAATCAATTCAATTTCAACAATAAGAGGATTGACTGGGAAAAAATAAATGTAGACCTTTCAACCATTCAATGGGAGACGGTCTTAAGCGACAAAACTCCCACACAGGGAATAGCTCAACTGACAGCTGAAGCTTACAAGGTCTGCTTGAAGCACGTGCCGGTGAGGAGGGGCAGAAAGAGGAACACTCTAGAAAGAGAACGCAGACGACTGTACAGGAGAAGGAAAAAATTACGGAAATGCTTCGGCAGACACAACTATCACAAGCAAGGAAAATAAGCCTAAGCAGGGAGATCGAAGAAATAGAACAAACGTTGAAGCGATCATATGAGTCTGAGGAAATGGAATTGGAACAGAGAGCTATACAAGAGATAAGGAAAAATCCGAAATATTTTTTCACATACGCTAAATCAAAATCCAAAACCTCGACCAGTATTGGACCGTTAATTACAAATGAAGGTACGTACACAGAGGACAACAAAGAGATTAGTGAAATTCTAAGAAGCCAGTATGAGGCTATGTTTAGCACACCAATTAACAACATGAAAGTTGATGACCCAGACAGCTTCTTTATGAATGACATTCAAGCTGCAGATAATATAACGGATATTACCACAAACTCGGAAGACTTTGAAAGAGAAATTGACAATATGCCCATGCACTCAGCCCCTGGGCCTGACTCATGGAATTCAATATTCATAAAGAAATGTAAAGTACCAGTAGCGAGAGCACTCAGCGTAATATGGAGAAAGAGCCTGGATACAGGGGAGATACCAGCAGCACTTAAATCTGCAGATATAGCTCCGTTGCACAAGGGGGGGAGTAAAGCCTTGGCAAAAAATTATAGGCCAGTTGCACTAACATCACACATAATAAAAGTGTTTGAAAGAGTGATTAGGAATCAAATTTCTAGTTTTATGGAAAACAATGAATTGCACAATCCAGGACAACATGGATTTAGAGCGGGAAGATCCTGTCTGTCACAGTTACTCAACCACTATGACAAAATCACAGAAGCCCTAGAAGAAAAGCAAAATGCAGATGTTGTATACACAGACTTTGCAAAGGCTTTCGACAAATGTGACCATGGGGTGATAGCTCACAAAATGAGGTCAATGGGAATAACTGGAAAAGTAGGACGCTGGATACTCAATTTCCTGTCGAACAGAACACAAAGAGTAACAGTCAATCAGATAAAATCGAGTCCAAGCGATGTTAAAAGCTCTGTACCTCAAGGTACAGTCCTTGCACCGCTACTGTTCCTTATTCTCATATCTGATATAGACAAAAATACACGTCACAGCTTCGTGTCATCCTTCGCAGATGACACAAAAATCAGCATGAAAATTACCTCTGCTGAAGACATTGAAAAACTACAAACAGATGTCAACAAAGTTTTCGATTGGGCAGCAGAAAATAATATGATGTTTAACAGTGATAAATTTCAGGTACTCAGGTACGGCAAAAATGAGGATCTGAAACATAATACAGGGTACAAAACACAATCAAATCTTCCCATAGTAGAAAAACAGCATGTCAAGGATTTGGGAATAATGATGTCCGACGATCTAACGTTTAGGGAGCATAACCAAGCAAATATCGCATCAGCCAGAAAAATGATCGGATGGATTACGAGAACTTTCAAATCCAGGGATCCCATCACAATGGTTGTACTCTTCAAGTCACTTGTGTTGTCCCGTCTCGAATACTGCTCAGTACTCACTTCCCCCTTCAGAGCAGGAGAGATTGCTGAAATAGAGGGAATACAGAGAACATATACGGCACGCATAGACGAGATAAAACACCTAAATTATTGGGATCGTCTCAAAGCTCTCCAAATGTACTCTCTAGAAAGGAGACGAGAGAGATACCAAATAATATACACGTGGAAAATACTGGAGGGCCAGGTCCCAAATCTACACAGTAAAATAACAACGTACTGGAGTGAACGATATGGAAGAAAATGCAAGATTGATCCAGTGAAGAGCAGAGGTGCCATAGGCACAATNGTCAGTGTACATCATGAGTTCTGGTCAGTGTACATCATGAGTTCTGGTCAGTGTACATCATGAGTTCTGGTCAGTGTACATCATGAGTTCTGGTCAGTGTACATCATGAGTTCTGGTCAGTGTACATCATGAGTTCTGGTCAGTGTACATCATCACTTCTGGTCAGTGTACATCATCACTTCTGGTCAGTGTACATCATCAGTTCAAAAGTGATAAATTTAAGTAATAAATTCCTTATCAATATATTCTCTGCACATCTACTTACACTAGTTCTTACCACTTACAGGCTACTCATAAAAACCACTTCTTACGTGCCACTACTTTGCTAGCTTAATCTTCACCAATCAATCAATCTTACACTAGTCAATACAGCGACAACCTGGCTTCTTACTGGACCAGTGTTCGATCCCTGTTGGACCAAGTGGTTGGTCATCGACCCTTCACCCCGTCCTCATGTTCCAGCTCCTGACAATTACCTCGCCTCGATATATTCTGCATGCCATTTTTTTTCGCGTAGGTGTTAATAACCGAGTTTAAATACATGGCTTAAGAGGCGGGCATTGTCTGCATTCCGGTGCAGACAATGCTGGAATTGTCTGAGGGAAGCATCCAGTTATATCGACTCGCCACTCCTTAAAACGTGTGACTGTTGTGCCTAACCAGAAACTTGCAACCATAAGCAACCCGCCTAACCTGTTGAGGCCAGCGCATAGAATATGTCAATACCGTGTTTATATTTCAATAATACGGCGCCTTTTTAACGGGTTTGTTGATTCTAAAAAATACGACATAACTGAGAGGACGGGTTGCAGAAGGTGAGAGTGGGTGCGTGCGCGAGTGCTCCCCGTTGTGTGAAGAGGGCGAAGCATTAGAGCGTTGTGTAATATCTGGTCTTGTATCAGAGTGGCGCAGATCCGTCTGGCTTCAGGGTTGTGTAAGGATCACGCCAGAGGAATTATCAGCATTAAGTTATCGTTTATGGACGGTAAACTATTGTTATGTTGTGGTAATGTACATAGTAATGTGACGCTCGCCTACACGCACTTTGATGCAGGGTGAAGTGTTGCGTTACTGTGAGGTGATGTTACAGATGTTGCTCTCGGTAGGCTGTAAGGTGAACCAAACGGAACGTATGAGTGTAGTAAGGCACGGGCAACGTCAGCGTCCATGTTGTTACTGTTCAGTCTTAGGTGGTTAGGTTCTGGTACCACATATCAGCCGCATCTTCTCTGCATTTCTTTTAGTCTGTTCTGTTGTGTACGTGGACATGAACCTGGGTAGCAGTGTTAAATATGCCCGACTATGCTGCATAATGTTTCTTAGAATCCGTATTGATTACTGCGCCTAACATCTTATGATGTTTTCCCGCACTCGGTAAACACACTAGAAGCGTGTGGGTGGTGAAGCCATGATGATTCCTAATATAAAAGAATCAACTTGTAGGACTAATTGAACTCTCCCGCCATATACAAAATAATTGTACAAATGAACACGACCTTCTGCATTAAGTCTGAGAGAGTGGATCTCCAGCACTGCTTAGATAAACTGTCTAGCGAAGTTAATGGCCAGCACGTGTTACCAACGCCTCAATATGGAGCCTCTATTAGAAGTGACTTTAGTGCTGTTACCAATGGTCCACTGCCTTAACCCTGCCACACACGTATCATACATGTCATTCACTAACAAATACATTGAAAACCCTGTATTGCTCACAGAAACAATTGAAATAATTAAAATATAAAATAATTAAAGGTTATAAACATTGTTACAGAGGCTCTTAACCTTTAAAGGGTCGTCCCGCTGCTTGATACCTGCTGTATCTCCCCCTTGTTTGCCGGCTGTAATATTGACACGCACCCAACTACCAGTGCCAGACTGAACTACCAGCAAAGCTCTAAACTCACAGTTCTACACTACCTACTAATATTGTACAATACTAAAACACACAACGAAGATTAATTTGTCTGCTTAGTAAGTTTGCGAAGTACATGACAACTCCACATGCAGCATATAGTAAGGTTCTCGTAGGAGGGCTTTACGGGTATCATTTATATGGATCAGATCCATAGGAGCCTTGATGAGGGTTCGAACCTATGTGCTGAGCGTTCCCAGACGCGCTCTAGTCTACTGTATCACGACATGGTACTCCTGTGGATTTAGTCTTTGATATATCACGTTAATGTTATTCTGTGTATTTATATGGATGCTGTTTTACACAAGTATTGTCCATCATGATGATAGACAAAGTTGTAACTACATGTAATAGATAGGAACTCAAACTTTACATCCCAGTGTCTACTGTTAAGTTAAAACCACATTACTGTAAAATATAATTGACATACTATAAATCACAAATTAAATGCAGAAAGCACTAACATTAAGGAATGTAATGTTTAGAACTATAATATATGCAGAGACAGGAAAAGCGTCTATTAGTGTGATAGTAGCTAGGATTAGGCTAGCATATCATTAACTATGGCAAATATAACTTGACGAGTCTCGCAACTCTTGAGTGTTCAGTTGTATACACTTGGGACGAAAGATGTGTTTACTTGTAAACACTGGGGACGGACGACCCAGCGATATAATAATGGATGTTCAATTATCAGTGATCTTAGACCGAAGGTATAGTAGATACTTGAAGATTGAGAACCCGTAATTGTCGTGAATGCACGACAACCTCGGCTCATTATTTCAAATGCTCCCCTAACCCCACTGGACTTAACAGTAGCCATACTATGTATTCCTCCATCAGGCCCAGACTCGTGGAATTCAATACTGTATTCATCAAGAATTGAAAACAAATCTTCCATGCGTCGGTATGCGTGTAGCGGCGTCTAATAGCCTGGTTGACCAGACCGTCAACAGAGTCCTGGTCCGGAACCGCGTATCTGGCACATTGATTCTGGGAGCCAACTGGAGGGAACCCCTCAAGGGAACCCCTCAAAGGAACCCCTCAAGGGAATCACTCGTATAGATTTTGGTAAGAGCACAGTCCCAATAATAATAATACGACAATATTGGCCTTGTATCCCTGCCTCCTTTGTATAGGATACATTGTCTCCGCATTATTACCTGCTGTAACCCATGTTATTCAACACCACCTTTCTGTGTGTGGAGTTGGTGGTGTACTCGCCTAGTTGTGCTTGCGGGGGTTGAGCTCTGGCTCTTTGGTCTCAACTATAGGTCAACTCGTGTACAGCTTACCGAGCCTGCTGGACTTTTGTCATATCTACATTTGAACTGTATATGGAATCTGCCTCTACCACATCACTGCCTAATGCATTCCATCTGTTAACTGTAAAAGTTCTTTCTAACGTCCCTGTGGCTCATTTGGATATGCAGTTTCCACCCGTGTCCCCCAGTTCGCGTACCACCAGTGTTAAACAGTTTATCTACCCTATCAATTCCTCTGATAATTTTGTAGGTAGTGATCATGTCTCCACGAGCTCTCCTGTCTTCCAGCGACGTGAGGTACATTACACACAATCTTTCACAATCTTTCCTCGTAACTCATGCCTCTTAGTTCTGGGACTAGCCTAGTGGCACTCCTCTGAACTTTTTCCAGCTTTGTCTTGTGCTTAACAAGGTACGGGTTCCATGCTGGGGCCGCATACTCAAGGATTGGCCTTACATATGTGGTATACAAGGTTCTAAAAGATTCCTAACACAGGTTCCTGAAGGCAGTTCTGATGTTAGCCAGCCTCGCATACACCGCTGATGTTGTTCTTTTGATGTGGGCTTCAGGAGACAGGTTTGGTGTGATGTCAACTCCTAGATCTTTCTCTCTGTCCGTTTCATGGAGGATTTCATCTTCCATTCTGTGTCTGGCCTCCTGTTTCCACTGCCTAGTTTTATTACCTTACTTGGGTTGAACACCTTGTTCAACCCAAATGTGTGTGTGCACGCACGCGCGAGTGCATGCTTATGCACGCGTACCCTTGTAGGTGGGGGTTGCCCTGACAGACCCGGAAAACAGTCGGCCGCTTGCCAATTATAAAATAGCTTATGTTCCCTTACCCATTGTGCCTCGATTTATTTAGTAGACTGCACGAGCTTCATCAAACTATCGTATTAACTTGTTTATTGATTAAATTTTGCCTTATCGCGTCTGTCTTTTTTCTCAAATCTCTTTTTCCTTTTCCTTTTGTACATGCATCTTGCTCCCTTCATGTCGTTCTCATTGGTGTTGGCCGCCTTGCTGCTGCTATGGTGATGGCCGTCCCAGATGGCCGTGCCCCGCACCCTCCGTGCTGCTCTACTATTGTTCTCTAACTTCCCGTGCTTGGTTAGTCCCTTGATCCTGGCGCGCACACATCAGGGAGGGGGTGAGTGTGGAGTGATGCAGTAGTGGCTGTGTATCATCCTCTCGGCAGGTTATTGGTGGTGGTTGTGTGGGCAGAGTTTCCGGAAGGGCCAGGGCAGAATGGCCGTGTTACCCCAAGTAAGGGGGAGGGAGGAAGGGTTCGTGAGTTCGTGTGTGTTCACAGGGAAGCGGAGTTGTTCTTTTAAGATTTGCTACTTGGAACAAAAAATTCCAAGCAGCACGGGCTATGGACTTACCTGGCACAGGAGCGGGCTGTAACTGTGCTGGAAGCGGACGTTGTTGTTTTAGATTTAGCTACGCAGAACGAATTGTCCATGTAGCACGGGCTATGGTGAGCCCATAAAAAAAGCCCGTGGAAGCGGAGTAGAATGATAGTATTATAAATTGGGAGTGTGCTTGGATAGGCTCCTCACGACAGGCAGGAGAGGTGGGGCTGTGTTCCGTCTGCACTGGATCTCTCATATATGTATGTAAAGGTTCTCTGAAGAGTTAAAGAGCAACGTGTAGAACACCTTCACGGGCCTCTGCAGGTCAAGTATGCACTGTTTGACCTACACGTTTTTTCACCGCTCGTTTGGACTATGTGATAGCTCAATTACGTCATTTATAAAGTTAAATTAATGTGTTGGACATCAGTTTGACAACGGACTGGTCATTTGTCATTTTGTGACTCTAAATTACACTTAAACTTGTAGTTGTAGTGGTAGAACTATACGGGTTTTAAATATCTTGGAGTAATATACAAAGAAATAATTTTATTTATACATCTAAATTTAACATGTATTTTCAACAGTAATGTGTGCATGTGTGAAATGTTATATTACTCAGTGGAATGGGATGGAAATGGAATGGTTCATTTCTTTTGAGTAATTCTTCCTTTGTGGCAGTGTTCCTCTACCATAATGGAAGAAGGGGAGAGCTTCGAAAACAATCAGATTGCAGTAAATACATATATAAATAAATAATCATAAGTAGGAAAATAAATGAGTGACTTTTAGTTGTCATGGACCACGGCCAGGAGCAGCCTGTTGGACCAAGTTATCATTCGTTATGTTTGGCTCCAGGCCAAACTTAAAATGGCCTGGATGGCTCCAGGCCAAATTTAAAATGGCCTGGATGGCTCCAGGCCAACTTAAAATGGCCTGGATGGCTCCAGGCCAAACTTAAAATGGCCTGGATGGCTCCAGGCCAAACTTAAAATGGCCTGGATGGCTCCAGGCCAAATTTAAAATGGCCTGGATGGCTCCAGGCCAAACTTAAAATGGCCTGGATGGCTCCAGGCCAAACTTAAATGGCCTGGATGGCTCCAGGCCAAACTTAAAATGGCCTGGATGGCTCCAGGCCAAACTTAAAATGGCCTGGATGGCTCCAGGCCAAACTTAAAATGGCCTGGATGGCTCCAGGCCAAACTTAAATGGCCTGGATGGCTCCAGGCCAAACTTAAAATGGCCTGGATGGCTCCAGGCCAAACTTAAAATGGCCTGGATGGCTCCAGGCCAAACTTAAAATGGCCTGGATGGCTCCAGGCCAAACTTAAAATGGCCTGGATGGCTCCAGGCCAACTTAAAATGGCCTGGATGGCTCCAGGCCAAACTTAAAATGGCCTGGATGGCTCCAGGCCAAACTTAAAATGGCCTGGATGGCCCCAGGCCAAACTTAAAATGGCCTGGATGGCTCCAGGCCAAATTTAAAATGGCCTGGATGGCTCCAGGCCAAACTTAAAATGGCCTGGATGGCCCCAGGCCAAACTTAAAATGGCCTGGATGGCTCCAGGCCAAACTTAAAATGGCCTGGATGGCTCCAGGCCAAACTTAAAATGGCCTGGATGGCTCCAGGCCAAACTTAAAATGGCCTGGATGGCTCCAGGCCAAACTTAAAATGGCCTGGATGGCTCCAGGCCAAACTTAAAATGGCCTGGATGGCTCCAGGCCAACTTAAAATGGCCTGGATGGCTCCAGGCCAAACTTAAAATGGCCTGAATGGCTCCAGGCCATCTTCTACTCCTTCGGGGAGTAGAAGATGGCTAAGGAAGGAGTTCTCCAGTGTATGAATAGTGAGCAAGTAGCACGAACTTATGAGGTGATAGTTAAGGCTAACACCGAACATAGTTAAAAGGATTACACCCCATTACAATAGACAGCAGGCGACGGAAAAATGGAACCCAGGAGCTGATGCTCATCCATCAAGCTCACATGGGTGTCTCATTCCCTTGCGCGCGAACACAAACTGATATCCGGTATTCCTCGAAATGAGTTATAGTTACGTCTGGAATATTATCCCAAGTTAGCTATTATTATGGCATATATATGTGTATGCTTTCGGGCTCAGGAAGTGATCATATGTGCACGGTGCGACTACCTGGTTGATACCTGGTTGATGGGTTTCTGGGAGTTCTTCTACTCCCCAAGCCCGGCCCGAGGCCAGGCTTGACTTGTGAGAGTTTGGTCCACTAGGCTGTTGCTTGGAGCGACCCGCAGGCCCACATACCCACCACAGCCCGGCTGGTCCGGAACTCCTTGGAGGAATAAATCTAGTTTCCTCTTGAAGATGTCCACGGTTGTTCCGGCAATATTTCTATGCTTGCTGGGAGGGTGTTGAACAACCGCGGACCTCTGATGTTTATACAGTGTTCTCTGATTGTGCCTATGGCACCCCTGCTCTTCACTGGTTCTATTCTGCATTTTCTTCCATATCGTTCACTCCAGTACGTTGTTATTTTACTGTGTAGATTTGGGACCTGGCCCTCCAGTATCTTCCAGGTGTATATTATTTGATATCTCTCTCGTCTTCTTTCTAGTGAGTACATTTGGAGAGCTTTGAGACGATCCCAATAATTTAGGTGCTTTATCGCGTCTATACGTGCTGTATATGTTCTCTGTATTCCCTCTATTTCAGCAATCTCTCCTGCTCTGAAGGGGGAAGTGAGTACTGAACAGTACTCAAGACGGGACAGCACAAGTGACTTGAAGAGTACAAGCATTGTGATGGGATCCCTGGATTTGAAAGTTCTCGTAATCCATCCTATCATTTTTCTGGCTGTCGCAATATTTGCTTGGTTATGCTCCCTAACGTTAGGTCGTCAGACATCATTATTCCCAAATCCTTTACATGTTTTTCCTACTAATGGGGTGACAGTTGCACGTAGTGTGAGGCTGTGATAGTGCAGTAGAAGCCATACTTGCCCTTGCTCTCCAGTAAGAACACCCTCATTATTATGCAAAGTTTGGCAGAACTGGTGGTGGTGTTGCGGGAGGTCGGGCGGAGGATGTTCTTTTTATTCTTGGGGGATAATCACGGGCGGGTGTCCCGTGTTTGTGTACCGTGACAATGGTGACAACCCGTGTTCTCACTGTCACTTAGTGGGTCACGCCTCTCAGTAGTACTTGTAGCCCGTGTTTCACTAGACGGACTAGTGTATGATGCTGCTCCTCACACCTTACCAGTTCTTGTTTTGTGCTCTTCTGCTAAGACTTTTACTGTCACTTATGAGACCTATAAATAATTTATTGGGCTGGCAGTGTTCTCACTAATGGTAGACATGAGTAGTTGGTCTCTCATGGGTGTTGCCAACTTAGCTTGACAGCAGCGTCGGTCAAGAGAAATCGGCCAAGGTTTGCCTAGCGAATTACGTCATGTTTACCGACTTTCATTTGCCTATCCTGGCTAACGTTCACGCCTGATAATACGCTGCACATTTTGACTTTAGGCCAGAGCTAATGGGACCCATATGTTTTGTTTGTGTTTAATATTGTACCTAATGGTAGTGTGAACTGTGGTTCACAGCCGAGTGTTGTGGCAGACGAGTTTCATCACCTCTCACCACATTGGATGTTTTGGCGACGAGGAGAGTGTGGTATTGTCCACCACCCACTCCCTCCACCACCGTTTTTACCGCACCGCCCATGTTGGGTACACTCACCCCTCATTACATTCCATCATACTTCCTCCCGGCCACGGTGCCCTTAATATTCTACACACCCTTCCGTCCCTAGTATCGGTATCTCGATTTGTTGAGTATTAATTAAACTTGGCTGCGAGATGGAACAATATCTGACTGGGTATGTAGCTGGAGTAGTGATGTCATAGTGACACTGGAGGTGTGTGCACGCCTCTGGCTGCCCACCCACATCCTCCCACACCTACTGATTTTTCTTAAGCTTTCACTGTCCACTCTCGGCTTATTCTGAAGTCAAACTATGCTATTTATTTTTCACCAGAACTATCCGTCAATCGTTTTCATCCAAGATCTAGTTACTGCTGGGTGCCTAGACCATCCGGGTATAATGGATATGTGGGCCCGAGGACTGCTTGCCGCTCCAAGTAACACATGTTCACGCCAAGTTGTTATTACAAGACTACACGTGTGTAGTCTTGGCTAATGAGAGTCCAGACAACACGCTATAGTCACGAAACAAATATTACTAGTTTAAAAACCAACCATTATGGTTTCACTACATGATCGCGTTGCCAAAATCCTTAACAAATTACTTGCAATATTCATCCAAAAAAGATTCAAGAAATGCGTTGTGAAGTATACGAAATATACGACTTCTAATTATACAAAATTATTTCACTAAAGTCCACCAAACACCACGACGCAAGATAGACGAAATTAACCAAACAAGGAGCACAAATACATGCCGAGGTCCACACCACAAGCTAAAAAAAAAAATCCATCTATGGACTACA
>WNGS01165339.1:8988549-9003356 GCA_020271785.1 Procambarus virginalis
CCCCCCCGGTGAGCACTGTTTTGGTCGAGCTGGTGGGGTGGGGGGCGGCGGTAGTGAGCTTAGTGTGGGGTAAATGTTTCTGGTGTCAGTGTGTGAGGCCATGTTTCTGGTGTCATGTGTGAGGCCATGTTTCTGGTGTCGTGTGTGAGGCCGTGTTTCTGGTGTCGTGTGTGAGGCCATGTTTCTGGTGTCGTGTGTGAGGCCATGTTTCTGGTGTCGTGTGTGAGGCCATGTTTCTGGTGTCGTGTGTGAGGCCATGTTTCTGGTGTCATGTGTGAGGCCATGTTTCTGGTGTCGTGTGTGAGGCCATGTTTCTGGTGTCGTGTGTGAGGCGTTCATGTTTCTGGTGCCAGGTGTGGGGGTAGGCCATGTTTCTGGTGCCAGGTGTGGGGGTAGGCCATGTTTCTGGTGCCAGGTGTGGGGGTAGGCCATGTTTCTGGTGCCAGGTGTGGGGGTAGGTCATGTTTCTGGTGCCAGGTGTGGGGGTAGGCCATGTTTCTGCAGGTTGCGAGGTCCATAACTGATATGTTAATTATTTCACGTATAAATTAAAATAACTTGTATATGATAACCTGTGGTCTTCAAATAGCCATAGCCACTAGGTGTCGTCCGACGTTATGTGGTATTTAATAGCCTTTAGTTAATAGTATTGCCTCTTGTTTATATCGGGAGCGGGAATGTGAACATTCATGGCACTTGTCCTTCGATGGAGAGGCCAGACTGAGGCAGGGACACCAGCTCCCTCACGTGCGTTGGCCTCTCTCTGTAGGCCCTTGGGTGACTGTAGCCTGGCCTCAAGCTGAGCGATGTAGGAGGCTGGAAAATGGGTTGTACTGCGCTCTAGCGCGCGGGGTTATTCACCTTCCTTGCCACATCCGTCACGTTATTGTCATAGCCGCGTGACCTGTTGCTCACCACCCCTCGCCTCCAGCCCATGCCGCGTTGCACACAGAAAGGTTAGGCCAGAATGGGGATCGCGGGTTAAAGCTAGAAGGAAAGAAATGGAAGCAAGTTGAAAGTGGGGACGCGGAAACAGGACAAAAGCATTGCAACGGGTGCTAGGTAATAATGTGATGGCGTCTCGTGTTGCCACACGTAAAATTCCTCTTGATATTTTTGTCTTGGTAGCTTTTTCTGGTGATGGGGTACGATTGGTGGTGCCAGTGGTAGTTGGCCAGTGGTAGTGACAAGGATCGTGGAACCTGTATTGATGAAGGTGCCAATTGTTGTGCCCCGAGGTACCCACGCTGGTGGTACAAGTAGTAGGTACATAGCGTTATGAGATGCGGCAACAAGTTCCTCCTGACTTGTCGCTAAATATGTTGGTGTGTACTCACCTAGTGTATGGAGTCTTCCACCACATCACTGCCTATTGCATTCCAGTTGTTAGTTACTCCGAGACTGAAAAAGTACTTTCTAACGTCTCTGTGGCTCATTTGGGTACTAAGTTTCCACCTGTGTCCTCTGCTTCGCGTCCTACCCGTACTTAAATAGTTGTGCTTGAGGGGGTTGAGTTCTGGCTCTTTGGTCCCGCTTCTCAACTGTCAATCATCTAATGTACAGGTTCCTGAGCCTATTGGGCTCTATCATATTTACACTTGAAGCTGTGTATGGAGTCAGCCTCCACCACATCACTGCCTAATGCATTCCATTTGTCTACTACTGACACTGAAAAAATATCTTTCTAGCGTCTCTTTGGCTCATTTGGGCACTTAATTTCCACCTGTGTCCCCTAGTGCGTGTGCTCCTTGTAACAGTCTGTCTTTACCTACCTATCAATTCCTCTGAGAATCTTGTACGTGGTGATCATGTCCCCTCTAACTCTTCTGTCTCCCAGTGACGTGAGGTTTAATTCCCGTAGTCTCTCCTCGTAGCTCATACCCCTCTTTGGACCCTAGCTCTCATGGTGTGCGAGAGCGTGTGCGGGAGCGCTTGTGGGAGGGGGGGGGGGCGGGGTCGAACACAGAAGCTCTGTATCAGCGGTCGTGATGCTGGTTCATGTTTAAGAAAGGGTAACTTGTGTATATTTTGTTTGTGTGGCTCTAGTATCTTGATTAGTTTTCTAACTTTACCAAACGTTTTTTTGTATTTTCGTTTCCGTGGCCAGGTGAGCAGTTGTTAATGTGAAGGTGGCCCGTGGGTGGAGGTCTTCCCCTGCAGGCCGCCGCCGCCACCACCTCCCGCGGTACATCTCCTTAGTGTGGTCTCTCTCTCACCTTTCTCTTGACCTGCATCACTGTGTCTTCCTCCTCTCGCTGCTGCTTCATTCTATTCCCCGCACTCACCCCCGGCCCCATCCTTTAGTCCTCTTGAAACACTACTTTTCATGGTGGAATAGGAGACAGTCTGCGAGTATTCCAGCCTCTAGATGTGATCCTATTATGTTGTCACGGCTGGTCTGACTTCATGTTTCAGGAGTAACGTAGAAATTGTGTAGTTTAATTATAGGTTACACGAATATTGTGTGCGTATGGTACCAGACAATATTTGATCTACTATAATTTTCTTCGCCACATAAATGACCATTCACTCACACTGGTAACTAGCATATATATTTTCTGCTCTTCTATATACATGCTTAGAAATATGTTTCTCAACGCACAGTGCAGATACACTAGCGGGGTATTGGGCACTCGACCACAGGTGGCTAGTGTTTTAACACGCTCAAGTTATATAGCTATTTTGGTGCATTACCATGTAAATCTTGGCCACAGGTCCAATAATCAAGTGTTACAAATATTAAACAATTGAGAATAGTTTGAATTACGAGATATGCCACCATAAGACAGAGATGATCATCCTGGATTATTTTATTATTAACATCTTTATTGACAACTTGATGGGAAAGATTAAACACAAGCGTGGGTGTGTGCGCGCCAGTGTGTTAATGGTGCACGCATGTATTTGTGTGTTAATGGTGCACGCATGTATTTGTGTGTTAATGGTGCACGCATGTATTTGTGTGTTAATGGTGCACGCATGTATTTGTGTGTTAATGGTGCACGCATGTATTTGTGTGTTAATGGTGCACGCATGTATTTGTGTGTTAATGGTTCACTGAGCAAATACCGTGACGTTTGTGGTACTCTTTCTGCGCGTTCTCTACAGTTAAAATCGCGAATGGGTACTGTCGGATTTATGTTTTGAAATTGACATTGCACGTGTAGTTGAAGAAATTGAGGCAAGACTTGACTTGGTGGTGTAACGGGGGCTTGGTGATTAGCCCGTTTCTTTAGTTTAGTTGCGACGTCAAGCTCAGGTTGGGTTAGTTAATGTGTTTGGAGGGCATGTCGGAGGTGTGGAGTGGAGAGAAGAGTAGATTATTATTATTATTAACATCTTTAGTGACAATTAATTACAATTTTGCCTTATCTGAGGATTTCAATTAAGTCTTATTAAAGTGAGGATAATGCTGGTATTCACTGTCACGCAGGACAGAGGGTCATACACAAGACAATAGGTCTAAACTAGCACATATATATCATGGTTACAATCAATGTTTTAATGTATGAATATGTAAAAACAACTTTCTACTGTGCACTGCCACAAGGGCAGGGATGGGTTCATAAGTGATGCAGCTTAGAAGTAATATAAGTAAATTGTTCTTCATTCTTTAAAATGGACAAGCAAATTTTGTATAAATTGTTCGGATGTCGTCCAGAACACCTGAGTCAATGAAATAGTTACACAGTTGGTGGTACAAGAGGCCAGGAGGTCTAAAATCTTTGACGGTTTCACATTCATCAATATAGTGTTCTAGTGAATGTATTAAAGGTTTATCACAGAGTTTACAATCTGAGTATTCTGGTAGTGCCTCAGCCTCACTAACCTGCCAGAAGTGTCTATAGCCAAGGAGAATTCGCGCAATGACTACATCACATTGCCTGGTCCGGTTACTGTGCTGACCCATACAAATACCTATTATTACAAAAGTTGTCATAGCTTTTAATACTGCAGCTTTCACATCTCTGGGCATTTCTTAGTTCTTCTAAATCTGAATTAATTTCTTTAATTTGTATGTTTCTAATAATTGCATTAGATAGTCCAAAGTCATAATCAGTGTTTTTATTTCCTGCAAGCGTCCTTGGCCCATTGATCTACAAAGTCATGTTTTACAACTCCAACATGGGATGG
Source organism: Procambarus virginalis (assembly GCA_020271785.1). Lineage (NCBI taxonomy): Eukaryota > Metazoa > Arthropoda > Malacostraca > Decapoda > Cambaridae > Procambarus > Procambarus virginalis. Next base: position 8,992,684 of record WNGS01165339.1, read on the forward strand.
GATCCACACAAATTTTATACAATAGTTATTATCATTGGTAAAAATTCCATTCCATTTAATATTACAAGCTACTTCAGATATACATTGTGATGGGTTATTTAAGGACTGCAGAGCACTTTTAGAGTCGCAGAATATCACCCCACCACCATTGAGCTTCAGGTACAGTACTCAGTGGCTAGATAAATGCCCAATAGTTCAGTCTGTGTCATGCTTTCCCAGTTGTTCAGTCTGTGTACTAGGCTTAGATGTGCGGTTAGGAAACTTGTCAGATGGCGTCACTGGCATGACAACACGCACACGCCTTATTAACTCCCGGCGTCTTCACTTTCTTCCTTCCCTTCTCCTCTGTATCTTTTCTCTCTCTCCTATCCTCCCTCCTCACATAAACCTACGGTCCTCCCACTGGCCTGCCCTCCATTCTCTTCCCTCCTTTAGCTGCTTTGTGTCGGGTTATGAGGACTAACACTTGGTAACCCAGGAGCTACACAGGCCCTGCTGCTGCATGTACACCACCACAACCTCCCTCCGGTCTCATTATCACTACCATTCTCACTCTTGCCTCCTCTCTACCTCCTGCTTGTGCCCTTCATTCCTTCGTCACCGCCTCCATCTACCACCCACGTGTGTGCATTTGAAATATTAGAAGTATCTAGTATCGTAACCCCGAGCTGCTGCAGATGCAGGACTCCGGTTGGAAATTATTTACATATATGGAATTGGTTGTGTATGATTTGCTCCCCCTCCCTCCCCCTGTCCCACTCACCCGCTCTCTCCCTGTCCCACTCACCCTCCCTTCCTCCGGGGCTATCTTTGTAGAACAAGAGGTGATGGACTTGAAGGAATGTTGTTGTTTTAGATTTAGTTACTCGGAACAAAATGTTCATGTAGCACAGGCTACAGTGAACCCGTAAACATTTTCTAGTGGGGTGGAAGGGGTTGGTGGTGGTGGTGGGAGATTCGGCCTGAGGACGGGATGTGGAGTAATTGAAGGGCTTTTTTCTACCACAGATGCGGCCATTTATTTATACTATGAATGTAGGGCCTGCAGGCCGCTCCAAGCTACAGCCTGTTGAATCACGTTCTCTCAAGTCAAGCCGCGCCCCAAGCCGGGCTTGGAGAAAACATGAACTCTTAAGAACCAGGTATACTTTTATATAGACAGGGTTAGAGGTGTGTCGTGCAGCACAGTGTGCATGGGTGAAGGGTGGAGGTGGTAGCAGCCTGGGGTGCAGGCACGCCCTGCATGACAACTTTGACCCGGCAGCAGATGAGCTTGGCTTCCCACCCCGCTGCTCCACAACAGTACTCTGGAAACCCTCCACCTGGATGGACAGGGTAAAGGCTTGTACGAGAAATGAGAGCGCCATGTTCAAACCAATTAATGATTGCGAAGATTGTTAAAAGTTCTCTATAACAAACTATTGTAAAATTTAAGCAAAGAAGTAAGACATACAAAAAAGTTGTGATTTTCAGATAGTATCCCTGTAGTTGGGACTGTTAAATGGATATAAATATTCTTTGAAAGTAAATAGGTGAAGGGTAGAATGTCAAGTTAATTCCTCATTGGGGATTTCTTGTGTGAAGATTAAGGAAAGTCAGTTTACACACTGTTGAGGGAGGCCTAGAATCGAAGAATACAAATCAATGAAAGGTTATACAAATATATATTAAAGATACAACACGAAGCAATTTATTGAAATTGGTAAAGTTCATAATGGTAAATATTTATAGCGCGTCTGGGATAGTGTTGCCCATTTAACAAGTAACGTAATGGGAACACACTCGCTGAAGTTTCAAGCATCCATTAGACAAATGCACAAGGAGAAAGGTTGAATATAAAATGTAACTGGTTTATATGGTCAAATAGGCCTTTGCAGATACTGTACTTGATTCTTGTAGGCACAAAATAACCTACGACATGTCCTTAAACCACTGGGTTTATGACGATCAGGTGTGTTAATGTTTAAGTGTCGTAGCAGAGGCCGGCGCCGCGTGGGGTGGGAGGTGGGGGGGGGAGGGTTTGAAACTGTTGAGGCAACTTGCCTTGCACGTTGGTGACGTCATGGTATGACTCAACTGGCGGCGGGTAGACTTATCTCCATCGAGTTGGGAGGAACTAGACACTTCATGGTGCTCTTGATTCAATGTTGGTACCTGTATTTTGAGAGTGTTACTAGGCCAATGTATTTGTGAAATATTAAGGATGAAGCCAAGTATCGGTGCCTGTTACTGTGATGCTGTGGTGGAAAGTTACTTATCCCAGTGTTTGTGTGAGTGTCCACATGCTGGCGTGGCCGTGTGGCACTCACTGTCAAGGCCACCTGCAGTGTTATTGTGTGTGGTCATTGTGACGGTTCCCAGGCGTGGTCCTCAACAGGTCGTTGGTGTATGGGAGCGAGGCTAGTTACTGGTGACAGCACGGGTGTATGTACACAGGCGGACAGGCAGGTAGGCTGGGAGAAGGGGGTTGGTGCTGGTGCTCTTCAGCTGTGGGAGGAGGAAATGAGTCAGTGAATGAACACGAGTGGGTAGGGTGCTTGACGTTGTTATATGTTGTTATAGATTCAGCTACTCGGAACAAGTTCCAAGTAGCACGGGCTATGGTGAGCCCGTAACTTACCTGGCACAGGAGCTGGACAAGAAGCACGGGCTATGGTTAGCCTCGTGGACATGAGATGTCTCCCGTCCGTGCTTGACGGGATAAGGGGAGTGATGGGTGGTGATAAGTAGCCTAATTTCTGCGAGGAAGGGTTGGCGGGGTGACAGTGATTCCCGGAACCTCCTCAAGGTAGGTACACCAGCAAAGTTTCTGGTAAATGGCGGGTGAAGGTGACGTGGGGATCATCGTCTATAGAGAGTGAAGGCGTGGGTTTGGTGAATAAGTGGTGGAGAGCAAGGGCGGCGCCCACACAAGGTGGCCACGCCCACCACCACCACCAGCTGAACTACCAAGTGTCCTGGTGCCTCCTCACTCCCCTCTTCTGTTTACATCCTCACCTTAGGGCTTAACCGATGGTGTCCGCTCATCAGGGTCAACATGTTTGTTGGTGAGAGTTGAGCGAGAGGTGGGTCAGTGTGGTGGGAGAGTGCATGGTGGTGGTGAGCGTTGTGGGGGCGTATATGGTGAAGAGAATAATTACTACATCCGCGTTACATTCCTTACGTGGTGGTGGTAATTGTTTCTTTGGCACAGATATACATTCTTGAAAGACATCATTCTGTGTAACATTGGAACATAAGCATCCCATATACGTTCTCTTATTACACTTTAACATGCATTCTTCATTTGTTCCCAACTTTTGAAGCGAGATGAATAATTCATTAGATCGGCGAGGTTATCTTGAGATGATTTCGGGGCTTTAGTGTCCCGCGGCCCGGTCCTCGACCAGGCCTCCACCTCCAGGAAGCAGCCCGTGACAGGTGACTAACACCCAGGTACCTATTTTACTGCTCCATTTAGCTACATTTAACTCCGAAGAAGCTACATTTAACTCTGAAATTCTACCCCAATACTCTGTAGGTTCAATTCCATGTCATTATCGAAATCATAGCATTTCTTGGGAGTCTTTAGATTATCATCATGACTTCATTTTGTACCTTCTCCAACTTGTTTAGTCTACCTCTACCAAAACAACAAATTACAGGTGCACGGTAATCAATAAGAGAGCTCACATACCATGTCATTACTATTGAAATGTGAAATATAAAATATTAATAATATTTGTCTACTGTAAGGATTTGTGAGCCCCTTGAAGGACCTTAAATTGACGAGGGGTAGAAATTGCCTAAGCTACTCTATCCCTTTGAGACGTATTTTATTATCTCGATAAGCATTCTTGAACCTGAACTTGTATATGACGGTGGCGCAACACTGTCACAAGCACCTATAAGTGCACCTCCCACACTTCTTGGCTACAGACATCTCCCGTCAAGCAGTGTGCAGTTGCACCTCCACAGATCTCCTGTATCAGCTCTTGATACTGGTAATGGCTCAAAGGGCCACCACTTACGAGCTATTCATGCCCGTGCCACCTTTTGGATGGCATAATGTTCATCTTGGACACATTCATGGGAGACATCTCCCGTCACGTAGGGTGCAGTTGCACCTCCACAGATCTCCAGTATCATCTATTGATACTGGTGATGGCTCAAAAGGGCCACCACTTACGGGCTATTCATGCCCGTGCCACCTTTTGGGTGGCTTAATCTTCATCAATCAATCAATCTTCTTGGCTACACCATTTGGTCACTATTTGGTCCAGGAGACATCTCCCGTCACGCAGGGTGCAGTCGCACCTCCACAGATCTACAGTATCATCTACTGATACTGGTTATGGCTCAAAAGGGTCACCACTTACGGGCTATTCATGCCCGTGCCACCTTTTGGGTGGCTTAATCTTCATCAATCATTCTTGGCTTTGTCTTCCACACGCATCAATCCACCTACCGGCCCGGAAGCGTTGAAGCCGCTACCGGCCTGGAAGCGTTGAAGCCGCTACCGGCCTGGAAGCGTTGAAGCCGCTACCGGTCCGGAAGCGTTGAAGCTACCACCGGCCCGGAAGCGTTGAAGCCGCTACCGGCCTAGAAGCGTTGAAGCCACTACCGGCCCGGAAGCGTTGTAGCCACTACCGGCCCGGAAGCGTTGAAGCCGCTACCGGCCCGGAAGCGTTGAAGCCATTACCGGCCCGGAAGCGTTGAAGCCGCTACCGGCCTGGAAGCATTGAAGCCACTACCGGCCTGGAAGCGTTGAAGCCGCTACCGGCCTGGAAGCGTTGAAGCCGCTACCGGCCTGGAAGCGTTGAAGCCGCTACCGGCCTGGAAGCGTTGAAGCAGCTACCGGCCCCGGAAGCGTTGAAGCCACTACCGGTCCGGAAGCATTGAAGCCACTACCGGCCTGGAAGCGTTGGAGCCGCTACCGGCCTGGAAGCGTTGAAGCCGCTACCGGCCTGGAAGCGTTGAAGCAGCTACCGGCCCGGAAGCGTTGAAGCCACTACCGGCCCGGAAGCGTTGAAGCCGCTACCGGCCAGGAAGCGTTGAAGCCACTCCCGGCCCGGAAGCGTTGAAGCCACTACCGGCCCGGAAGCGTTGAAGCCGCTACCGGCCTAGAAGCGTTGAAGCCACTACCGGCCTGGAAGCGTTGAAGCCGCTACCGGTCCGGAAGCGTTGAAGCCGCTACCGGCCTGGAAGCGTTGAAGCAGCTACCGGCCCGGAAGCGTTGAAGCCACTACCGGTCCGGAAGCATTGAAGCCACTACCGGCCTGGAAGCGTTGAAGCCGCTACCGGCCTAGAAGCGTTGAAGCCACTACCGGCCCGGAAGCGTGGAAGCCACTACCGGCCCGGAAGCGTTGAAGCCGCTACCGGCCTAGAAGCGTTGAAGCCACTACCGGCCCGGAAGCGTTGAAGCCGCTACCGGCCCGGAAGCGTTGAAGCCGCTACCGGTCCGGAAGCGTTGAAGCCGCTATCGGCTCGGAAGCGTTGAAGCCGCTACCGGCCCGGAAGCGTTGAAGCCGCTACCGGCCCGGAAGCGTTGGAGCCACTACCGGCCTGGAAGCGTTGAAGCCGCTACCGGCCCGGAAGCGTTGAAGCCACTACCGGCCCGGAAGCGTTGAAGCCACTACCGGCCCGGAAGCGTTGAAGCCACTACCGGCCCGGAAGCGTTGGAGCCACTACCGGCCTGGAAGCGTTGGAGCCGCTACCGGCCTGGAAGCGTTGAAGCCGCTACCGGCCCGGAAGCGATTGAAGCCACTACCGGCCGGAAGCGTTGAAGCCGCTACCGGCCTCGGAAGCGTTGAAGCGCTACCGGCCCGAAGCGTTGAAGCCCTACCGGCCCGGAAGCGTTGAAGCCGCTACCGGCCTGGAAGCGTTGAAGCCGCTACCGGCCCGGAAGCGTTGAAGCAGCTACCGGCCTGGAAGCGTTGAAGCCGCTACCGGCCGGAAGCGTTGAAGCCGCTACCGGTCCGGAAGCGTTGAAGCCGACTACCGGCCCGGAAGCGTTGAAGCACTAGGCCGAGTTAGCCGCGGCTCCGGAAGCGTTGAAGCGCTACCGGCCCGGAAGCGTTGAAGCCGCTACCGGTCCGGAAGCGTTGAGCCACTATCGGCCCGGAAGCGATTGAAGCCACGACCGGCCCGGAAGCGTTGAAGCCACTACGGCCCGGAAGCGTTGAAGCCGCTACCGGTCCGGAAGCGTTGAAGCCACTACCGGCCTAGGAAGCGTTGAAGCCGCTACCGGCCCGGAAGCGTTGAAGCACGCTACCGGCCGAAGCGTTGAAGCCACTATCGGCCCGGAAGCGTTGAAGCCGCTACCGGCCTGGAAGCGTTGGAGCCGCTACCGGCCTGGAAGCGTTGAAGCCGCTACCGGCCTAGAAGCGTTGAAGCCACTACCGGCCTGGAAGCGTTGGAGCCGCTACCGGCCTGGAAGCGTTGAAGCCGCTACCGGCCTGGAAGCATTGAAGCCACTACCGGCCCGGAAGCTTGAAGCCACTACCGGCCCGGAAGCTTGAAGCCACTACCGGCCCGGAAGCGTCGAAGCCACTACCGGCCCGGAAGCGTCGAAGCCACCACCGGCCCGGAAGCGGTGAAGCCACCACCGGCCCGGAAGCGTCGAAGCCACCACCGTCCCGGAAGCGTCGAAGCCACACCGGCCCGGAAGCGTCGAAGCCACCACCGTCCCGGAAGCGTCGAAGCCACTACCGTCCCGGAAGCGTCGAAGCCACCACCGGCCCGGAAGCGTCGAAGCCACTACCGTCCCGGAAGCGTCGAAGCCACCACTGGCCCGGAAGCGTCGAAGCCACTACCGGCCCGGAAGCGTCGAAGCCACTACCGGCCCGGAAGCGTCGAAGCCACCCCCGATGGGGGAGGGTGAGGAAGCGCTCAGCCACCACCGCTAGGAAGAAAAAATAGCCTTCGTAGTAGGCTCTATGTGTTTGTGTTGCTAGGCTACTGATAGTACTGTGTAAGTACGAAACGGTGTACACAAGTTATCGACGCTGGCCGGTGGATGTGTACCTTGTAATAAGGATAGTGAAATGTTGGAAGTTCCCAAAGTATGTCGCTCATAACTTTTGGCTGGTACGCCATTGACTAAGTAGTCACGCTAACACTAGCACATAAAGTCACTGTGCTCAGAAAAGTATTTGCGTAGGTTATTACTAAATGAAACTGAGATGGTGTTATGACTGTAATATATTGTGACCCGCGTTCTAGAACGTCACCCCAGAATACAACAATCAAACTGGCATCCAGGATTACTATATGTAACTCGTACTATTGTGATAAAGCTTTTCGGTCGTTCACCCGATGCACAAATTCTTTGGTGGAGCAAGAGTCTGTTGCTGTAAGTTACAATTCTTGTACCAGAAGAGAATGAGCGAGTGTACACAGTAGTTATAGATAGATTTATGCTAGGAGTCTTATTAAAGTGAGGTCCCTTGCTGGTAGCAATTCTCGCGCTTCAGACACTAGGTTACTCGCCGGTCAAGGTCACGTTCCTTTAAAGGTCACATCAGCCGGTGAGCCAGGTGCATCCTGTGCTTAGGGAGCAGGGTGGGGAACTCTTTCTTCCTGCCAATTCTACCGTTTGTCAACACCAGTGCTACGTTTTACCGTAGTTTGTTCCAGTTCACCCTCCAGAAGCCTCCTTGTTGTGGGGTGCTGTCTATTATCCCATTACTCATCTAGCCATTTGTAGAATTGCCCATTTTTATTTTGTCTAACGTTTGATGTACAGGTATCCAGATCTATACCTTATTTCTTCCCACTAATTGCCCCGCGCCTCTTCTCTGACCTCTTCCGTGCTCTTCCCGCTTCCTCTCCTTCCTTCCTGCTGCTCCTCGCCCCTTCTGCTCCCGTAAGCATGTCAACTCCATTGTAAACTTCCTGGGCGCAGCATTAAGTAAATTCTATCTCTGGCGCACTAACGCTGCTTATGAAGGTTCGTGTACTTTTCATTAGTATACCTTGAGGTGCTTCGGCGGGACTCTTTGCGTCCCCGAGGCCCCGTCGTCGACCAGGCCTCTGGCTGCTGTGGACTGATCAACCAGGCTGTTGGACGCGGCTGCTCGCAGCCTGAGTTGAGTTACAGCCCAGTTGATCAGGTATCCTTTGGAGGTGCTTATCCATTCTCTCTTGAACACTGTGAGAGGTTTGCCAGTTATGCCCCTTATGTGATAGTCGGAGAGCGTGTGAAACAGGTCTCGGGCCTCTGATGTTGATAGTTCTCTCCTCGGAGTACACCGTTGCACCTCTGCTTTTCAACGGGTGTATGCTGCACATCCTGCCACTGTCTTCTGGTCTCATGTGCTGTATTGTGTGTACAGGTTTGGGACCAGCCCCTCTAAGAGTTTTCCATGTGTAAATTATTATGTATCTCTCCCTCCTGCACTCAAGGGAGTACAGATTTAGGTCTCTTTAGTCGGTCCCAATAGTTTAGATGTTTTACTGAGTGGATTCTAGCAGTAAAGGATCATCCTGACAGCTCTCCAGGTCAGCAATTTCTCCAGCTTTGAAAGGGGCTGTCAGTGTGGCAACAGGGACTCCACTCTAGAGAGCAACAGCGTCTTGAAGAAGTATCATATATCGGTACTATGCAATCTCTAGTGTGAAAAGTTTCTTGTTATCCAACCTGTCATTTTTCTTGCAGTTGTGTACAGCTACTTTATTGTGTCTCCTTATTTATGCGTAAGGATCTTTCCGACAATGAAAGACCGAAATAGGAAAAGATTTCTAACTGTGGGGAATTAACTTAGGTCATCCTACGCTGGACACGTTTCATAGTGAATTTATAATCCATTCTATAATACGGCGACCAAAATGAACTGCATAATCTAAATGGAGCCTAACTAAGAGCAAGATATAGTTTGAGAACCAGCCCAGGTGTCTTAGCTTACTAAGCTGCGATTACTAATCAGTGTGTCCGATATTCAGCTGATCGTACAGCAGACATCAACCCCACGCTTTACTCAGACCTACCTTACTATTTCCCTATAAACATTCTAAGAATAGCTGATGTAATTAGTTTTCACGTCGTTATAATTATATCAACAACACGCTCAAGGAGTCTGAATGCTCTGTGAGAAACAAGATTCGGTCTTACGTCTGGCAAGGAAGATAGGAACACAAAGCGCTATCAGCACTCCTATCCATTAAGTGTAAAGTAATTATTTAGAGCTCAATTGACCATCTGGTTTCCAACCTGAGGAACCCAGGGGTCGTAACACCTCACTAACCTGCCAGAAGTGCCAATAGCTATGGCGAATTCGCACAATGACTACATCACATTGCCTGATCCGGTTACTGTGCTGACCCATACAATACCTATTATTACTAAAGTTGTCATGCTTTTAATACTGCAGCTTTCAGGTCTCTGGGTATTTTTTAGTTCTTCTAAATATGAATAATTTCTTTAATTTGTGCCTAGAGGAAACCGCTGTTCCCGTTCCATCTGCATCTCGCCTCTTTTTGTCGTAGGGGTCTGCGGTTTGACATATTTACTAGTCTACTGAGTTTATTTTTTCCAGGCACTGGTTTGGTTGGCATTTTCTAGTTGTTCCCAGCTTATTTCTACGAGGTCTTTGGTTTGTTTTGCTCCCAGTTAATACTGTTTATTATTAAAATTGAATTTGCTGAATTCCCCTGAGATAGTCGGGACTGGTTGTGCTGGTCTACTCACCATGCTGTTCAGATCTTCATTATTAAGTTGTGATCTGAGTACACGGGTATTTGTAATCATTCATGATGTTCGGATCAATTCTCATATAAAGTGATAAACTGAGGTCCAGCGATTTCGCCTTTTGGTTTGTTGGGTTCTACTATTTGCTGGTTCTGGTTCTTCTGTCCTATTTCAATTCTCCACTAATTTACCGGAGGCTTTGGCTAGCGATGCAGCATATGGGGCTCCGCCTTGCTAGAAACCCCTATATCTGAGCATCCTATCTTTGGGCTCCTCTTTCTTTACTTTCCTACTTCATAGTTTTATTTTGCTTGTGTGTATCTGCGATACCCGAAGTACGTCTCCTTGCCCGTGGGCTTGGAGGTTGAAGACTTGGCATGAGTAGCCAAGGAAGGTGTTCTACTGTAATTTATCTCATGTAGCCCCCTGGTACGCTTTCACAAATTATCCAAACATTTTCAATTGGTATACGAGACGTATCTTGAAAAGGAATGATGTAGGCGATAATTGTACAATTTTACAGACCGAGGAGTCACAGTAACGTGTGTGAACACTAGGAAACAACCCAACAAATTGAAAAATGAAAAATTGACGTTTCGGTAATTTATATTGGTTTCGTTTTCAGACTTGAGTATTGTGAGTATTTTGTACAAACATTTCTGCTTTACAGACATATCGCAAGAAGACGCTTAAATATACTAAATTTAAGTTGGGACCGTATTATTATCACCATTATTAACATTATTATTAAGCACCGTATTATTAGGCAATGTATTAGCACCATGTCATATACCTGGTGTGTACAGTTTCCCCCTTCCCCTTTAATGCCTTTCCCCTCCTCCCCTCTCTTTACTACCCTTACTGCTCTCTCCCCTTCAACCTTTACTGCTCTTCCTTTCCCTCGAGCCCGTATTACTCTTGACTTTTTGTCGTTTCTCTGCATCTTTGATACTTCTCACCTTTGTGCTACCAGCCCACTTCTCCCACGTCATGCTCGTTACGTTTT
>WNGS01165339.1:9028335-9033335 GCA_020271785.1 Procambarus virginalis
TTCAGGGGAGCGTAATAGTGTGTGCGGGTGTTATTTCACTATTAAAGCTAAGGTGTTTCTGAGATACAGCGATGCTGACTCCTCCCTGTCTGGCCAGTACTCGCCCTGTCTCGGTGCTGTTGCTGCTCCTTGTACTGCTGCTGTAGTGTTGTCTATCGTTCTACTCGTAATCATCGGGTGTGACTATTTTGTGTTATCACACAGTGGTTTCTGGGAGTTGTCTGCCTTGCTTGCAATACACTTTCAGCCGTGTTGTGGTGGGAGAGTTGGGGAGGAGGAGGAGGAGCACTTCATGTATTTTGACCACCTGCAAGATAGCCGGTGGCTGAGCGGACAGAGCACTGGACGCGTGATCCTGTGGTCCCGGGTTCGATCCCGGGCGCTAGCGAGAAACAATGGGAAGAGTTTCTTTCACCCTGATGCCCCTGTTACCTAGCAGTAAATAGGTACCTGGGAGTTAGTCAGCTGTCACGGCCCTTGAAAGTATACCTGATCTACTGGATTGTAGGTCCTCCGTCGGATTATGAGCTACAAGCACCGACAGCCTTTTGACCAGGCCATCAGAAACCGGGCCACGGGTGCTGTGATCCCCAGACTGATCAAAATGTTTGTCTGTTGGGTAGGCGAGTTGACATTGTAAGTCTAACGCTGAAACTTATGTGAATAAGGTCGTGTGGCTTTAATGAAGATATAGTTATTATGCCAAATAAATTAATAAATATACAAATCAATGAATTTTGCCTACTAATTTCTCCTTCCTTTTCAAGTTGTTTCTTTCCCGGTTGTTTTATTGCTACTGCCCCATATCCCATTGGTCCGTGCCTGGTTACCGTCCCCGCCCCCTCCCACTGGTCCGTGCCTGGTTACCGTCCCCGCCCCCTCCCACTGGTCCGTGCCTGGTTACCGTCCCCGCCCCCCTCCCACTGGTCCGTGCCTGGTTACCGTCCCCGCCCCCTCCCACCCTCCCCATTACTGGAGAATTCCCGGCAGGCGGGAGCTTGTGAAGGTGCGGTAGCCTGCTGCTGTCGTTGGCTCAGGCTGGAGGAGCCTTGGCGAAGACGACGTGTCGCTCCTCCCCCTTCCCCCCCTCCCCCCTCCCCCTTCCCCCTTTTCCCCTCCCCCTTCCCCCCCTCCCCCCTTCATCCTCTCTTAAAGTTTTCTAGAAATCTCTCCCGTGGTTCGGTTAAGTAACGCAAGGCGTTTTGGTTTTGGGTGAATAATGTCGTATTGTGATTCTTGGTTTTGCGTCGCTGCATAATACTAAAACCTAATTATTGCGACTATTTTAGTATTGTGTTGATGCAGTAAATACTGCATCTATACTGCTGATACTGTGCGCTTTCATCAAGCGTAAAGTTTACATATTGCTGGGCTTAGGATGCTGCGAGGAGTACTGCTTCAATAGTCTTGAGGTCGAGTCTTCCTTAGGTCTGCTTAAGGTTTTAATTACAGTCAATATTTCATAAGCTACTAATATTTATTATTCGACATTGACTATTGTAGAGGGAGTTGTATGAGCTTGGTTGTATTTTGATCTAGTTACGGTGACCCCGTTGGTTTAAGAATTATTTGCGTATACACAAGTAAGCGCACACGCGCTTGCATGCACTCACACGCATGCGAGAGAGTTCTTACATTCTTGTACAGCACGCAGGGCGTTTCGGACAGGTTCTTAATCTTAATATTCCCTGGAATACGACCCGCCAAATCGTTTAACAGCCAGGTACCCATTTTACTGCTGGATAAACAGAGGCTACAGTAAAGGCTTAGCGCCCGGTAAAGACGCAATGGGACCAAATTTACTTACCAGTCCCCGTTGCACTTCATTAATTATAGTACAGTATTACTTTATCCAATTCTATGTTCTTAACAGTATCCTCTTAATGCTACCATAGGTTAGCTAATACATATTTTATATATTATCATTTGTCATTGGTAGGAACTATATCTACTATCAAAGTATCTCTGCCCTTGGGAAAGTCTAGTACTGTGTAGACTTGTGTGAAGGTACTTGTAGGTGTGTGTAAATTGGACACCCAACCCACACATCTGAAAGTAAAGGAATTAATGACGTTTCGGTCTGTCCTTGACCGAAACGTCAAGTCGTGTAACGTCCCTTTATTTTCAAATTTGTAAATTGGGTGTCCAATTTTCAGCCACGTTATTGTGACTGCATAATAATGTGTAGTAGGCACGGCAGACTGTCACTGTCATCCACATATTATCGAAATGTTGTAATATTCCTAAGCTAAATAAATCATTTTCGGTGTCATTGACGGAGAATAAGCTAAGGTGTTATTACGTATACTCGTTCCCCACCAGCCTATTCCGGGAAACTTGTATGGTTCCCATTTTCCAACCCCAACGTATACCACGTGGCCCACTCTGAGGGACACAAGACGCGGCCAAACAATTATATATGAACTGGAATATTACAAGGACCACGCACTGGGAAAACTAACAAAAGGCTATACACTTCTCACTTAACATACAACGCAATTTTAAACTATGTCCTACTTAACAACAGTACCAAACAATACTTAAACCTAGGGAGCCACAAGGCTAAAGGGAGAGATCACAGCTCCATCCACACAGGTGTTGCCACAAGAACAAATCCCCCCCCCCCCCCATTTCCCTTGGTGTCCTCATCTATGGCTTCCACTCCGCCCATCATGTCCACTCACCCACCTCTCTCGCTCTCACTTATCATACTCTCCCTCTCACCTCTCACCTTACACGCCTTACGGCCTCTCACTTGTTTCCTTCGTCCTCTCATGCTGCACGGCAGTAGTAAACAAACAGCATCACCTGTCCAGCTGGCTGCTGCTTGATATAATCTGTAAGATATGATATGGGAGCCGGTCGGTCGAGCGGACAGCACACTGGACTTGTGATCCTGTGGTCCCGGGTTCGATCCCGGGCGCCGGCGAGAAACAATGGGCAGAGTTTCTTTCACCCTATGCCCCTGTTACCTAGCAGTAAAATAGGTACCTGGGTGTTAGTCAGCTGTCACGGGCTGCTTCCTGGGGGTGGAGGCCTGGTCGAGGACCGGGCCGCGGGAACACTAAAGCCCCGAAATCATCTCAAGATAACCTCAAGATATGACTGAATGGCCAGATTAAGCATATACTGCAATAACATGTGTAATGGTAATGTATACAAGTTGCGCCCACAGGAAGACCTATATGTCGAGCACCGTGATAATGGTGCCACTTGTAATACCCGTAAGCAGCCTTTATACTTGCATCTTCTCATCATTTACTTTGTGTGCAAATATAAAACCTTCACAGTCTCTTGGTCGTTTACACTTATTTGGATATTTCGCGATAAGAAACTCGTGGAGTGGAACACGTTTTAGGAAGTTTAATGAGTATCTAGTTTTTATGGAAATATAATTATTGCATGTACACTTCCTTATACGCGCATCTTATGCTTAAATTAGGCGCAGTGTGGTGGTGGGTTGTGAGCGGTCATGAAGGTGGGGTGAAGTGGATGTGGTGTTACGGTAGGTGGGGTGAGTGTTGGTGTGTGGCCAGAGTTGTGGAGAGTAGTGGATCCTGTTGAGGAGAGTGAAGGTATGGTGGCGCGCGGTGATCTGGGCAGGTTATCTGGAGAGGATTTCGGGGCTTAGCGTCCCTGCGTCCCGGTCCTCGACCAGGCCTCCTTTTTGTTACGCATCCTCAGGAAGCAGCTGTAACTCCCAGGTACCTATTTACTGCTAGGTAACTGGGGCATCAGGGTGAGAGAAACTCTGCCCATATGTCTCCGCCTCCACCGAGGCTCGAACCCGGAACCTCAGGATTACGAATCCGATGCACTGTCCACTCAGCTGTCAGGCCCCCTGCCAGGCGAGGAAGTGAGTGTTAGTGCATACATGTAGTGGTGGTAACTGGTGATAGTAAAGGTGGCCGCGAGGAAAATGTACATGTTGACAGAGATGGAGGAGTAAGTTGGAGAGCAGGGCAGTGTACGGCGGTCATGTGACTCTTCAAGGTCGCCTGCCACACCACCCGCGGCACCATCCACCCACTACACTTACACACACACTCACTCAATGTTACCTAACACGAGCACACCATAATGCAGCCTGCGAATAACACCTCCGTAAAGTACCCCCCCCCCCCCAGTCGCCGACGGGAGACATCTCCTGTCCACGAGGCTAACCATAGCCCGTGCTTCTTACCCAGCTCCTGTGCCAGGTAAGTTACGGGCTCACCATAGCCCGTGCTCCTTGGAACTTGTTCCGAGTAGCTGAATCTATAACAACAAACAACCCCAGTCGCCAGTGCTGGATAGGGCTGGGGACTTTCAAGTACCCAGGTTCCCCCCCCCCCATTGCCGAACCCCCACCCCGCCACATTACACGTTATAATATTTGATACACGGTCGAAGGATAGAGTAGTATGTGAGGAAATGAGATGAAGTGTGGCTGATGTGGTAATTAAGGTAAAATTGTCAGTGTGGGAGGAGGCAGACAATGATGGACACCAGAGATAGTCACAACCTGCCCACCTACCTTTATTTGGGCGCGCACCTGGCGGGAGACGCGGCAACTGTTCACAGGTAGACTCCCATAGTTTGATACATTATACCACCACCGCCCAATGATATTGTCACATTAAATTCACTTTCATTTCCTGAGTAAATTTGTAAACAAAACGCCCTTTGCCTTCTCAGTTTATTGTTTGAATTAGAATTTTAACTTAATAGTGTAGACACCCAGCCCACACACCTGGAAATAAAGGAAGTGACACCATTCCGGTCCATCCTGGAGCACTATCACGTTGTGTACAGAGTGGTAGAGAAAGTCAATATGAATGATCCGGGACACCGAAACGTCGTGACTTTCTTTATTTTCAGGTGTGTGGGTTAGGCGTCTTAATTTTCAGCCACGTTATTGTGACTTCTTAATAGTGTACAATATTTCGGAGAAAAAGGAAGTTATGGGTAAGCAAAGCTAAGATGACCGAGCGCTACTTGTATAAACTAGATTGTAGTTT
>WNGS01165339.1:9038335-9048821 GCA_020271785.1 Procambarus virginalis
TGGTACCGTCACCGTCACGGTGGTACCGTCACCGTCACGGTGGTACCGTCACTGTTACGGTGGTACCGTCACTGTTACGGTGGTACCATCACTGTCACGGGGGTACTCAAAGTTCCTTATTCGTGAGGTTCCTCATTTGGACACTGGGTCGGGTGTGGTCTTGGCGACCTAGAAAAGTTTAGGTTAGATCGCAAATTTTTAATATCGTTTAGACTATCAATAGTACAAAATATTGACATTTTTGATCGGTTTGATTTATGCCTGCATGCATTATCATATTGTGTGTGTTGAGTGGTGTATTACTGTCCAAAGGCTGCCTGTCAGTATGACAGGAGTATGCAGTATATACAGGAGTATGCAGTGTGCCTATGTGATTACCTGTCATAGTGCCACCTGGACCTGTTAACACTGCCCTGGCCAGTTTAGGCACTCCAGGTATTAATTTGCCATTTATTTAATATTTAAATTCTTTTCAATTGCTGTTTTAATGTTTTTTTATGGTTGCAGACGTGTTTTCAATCAAATTTTTGATAATATAAAACTTCCTGTTTTTAAAAGTTTATTTATAAGAGGCCGTTGCTTGGGTGTAGCTTGTGGTGGTGGTTTAGACTTGTGCTGTAATAGGAAGGCCAGTTGTCTCCGTGTCTCCTGTGTATATTTTAAGGTTAATGTGTATTTGTAATGCAGTATATGGTTGATATTCTATTGATGTGTATGTGTAACCACTCCCGTCATCGCAGGTAGTTCCTAGTGTTTAAAGGTGAGCGCCATATCAAAGTTGTGGCAGGTTAAAGAGGACAGCTGAGTGGCCCGGCGGGCGAAACATTGCTCCAGTAAGGTTTAATTATTGTTGACTCAAATTCATCAACGTTGATTCAGCGTAATATAAAATTTCCTCGTGCGGGGGAAAGAGGAGCACATTTCCAACCTCCCGCCTTTAGAAATGCTAAAATAAACAGCTTATCTCATAGACTGTATTGTAACGTGCATAGGAAATTATATTTTTATAATTATGAAAAACGGGAAGGAAGGAGGAGAGGGGAGATTTTAAGAGCTGGGGAGGCAGTATTGGAAAGGTGTGTTATTGTGGCGAGGCGTTGAGCAGGTAGTGCCGAGTGGTGACTGTGTTCCAGGCTTAGTTGACATGAACCTGTTAAATGGGAACTCTTGTGCCAGGCATGTTACTCCAAGCCCGGAACTTTATGAACATGTATACCTAGACACTTATTGTGTGGGGGTACAGGAGCGTATCGTGTGGGGTTGAAGACACCTATACATGACCTGGCAACATCTTATCACTTGTTTCTCTACATCACTGTCAAGGTGGTAGTTGCGTGTGAAGGGGGTCTTGAGTGCGTGCCTGCGTGCGTACGCGCAATAATAAGGCATTGCTGAAGGTTTTTGTGAATTGGGTTTGTTGCATATAGAGGGTTTTGCAGGTGCAGCGTAGCACCTGGTGGTTGGAGGCAGGAGCAATGCGCGCCTTATACGGGCGTAAGAATGCCCGTATAAGCATCACTGCAATTATACTACATCCACCATGGCGGTGGTGTTGGCGGACTCTGCCTTGTACTGGACCTCGAAAAGCGAGGCTTTGCCGGTCGCCAGTTCTCAAGGTTGTATTCAGGCATCCCAGCTCAGTTCAGGTTTTATTGTTTACCGCCTGATCAGTAATGTTTTTGTTAGCTGTTCCCATACCCACAGTCGGTAGAACCCGAGTGACCATGTACCTCCTACAGGACAAGTTCCATCTTACTCTCTAGTCTTCTTACAATTTCCCCATTATGAGTGAGGTGAAGGGTGAGGGAGGACAGTCAGTGTTAGGAGTGTGTCCCACTTAGCTGGCTGGTTCAGTGGTTCTATCTAATACAAGAAATATTACAGAACAAAAAACTTAGATTTCCAAGAGGACAAGTTCCTGCATGAAGTTAAGGATCAGCCAGGTTGTAATGGTTGTGTGGGCGTACGGGCTGTTGTAACCAAGAACCTTACAGATTATCAGGAGAAAAGCCTGGTCTCCACTTGGTCTAGGCAAGCAGAAAAACGCGACATAGACTATAGGGTAAATCATAGATGAAGCGTTAATCTTTTGCTATGGTGGATGGAACCACCACCTCTCGTACATCAGCGAGGAGGATTTATCATCGTAATTTATGTATTTTATGGGATCCCCCAGGCGTTGGTCTCAGACCTGTCGAATTCCACAGTGTGCCATTCTGTTCCCAAGAATGTTGGGTTGTGAGAAACAACCTTTTATTGAGCGCTTGGCTTTTACCTGACGTCCAAATGGGACAGCTGGTGTGTTGAGCTGGTAGGACATGCTGCTCAGCTTTGGCTGTGGGCTTAATTTTGGCTGGGCTTGAGCTGATGACGTAATGCTAATGGAAGACTGGTGTGAACAATGATCTCTGAATAAACTGGTATATGCGTGCTCAAGGGATCATTCATGTCAGGAAAATGTGCCGTCCCAAATATGCTACGGGTTGAATACCATCTCTGGTTTCGTCTTCTTGTTGGCCTTCTCCGAGAAAATACCCAAACCATGTTCCGAACTGAACGTTTATGTATCAATCACCATACTAAAATAAGAACCTAACCTTACCAATGACCGTCGTTCGATAATATTGTTGCACTGCAGAAGACCTATTGGATGATAAAACACCTATTGGCCAATACGAGGCAGCAGCTATTTATAACCACCCAAACTTATTAATGTATATACTGTACAGTTATGATAACCTGTGGTTTAAGCAACCAACGATCCCACGTGTGTTATGTTACCCGGTACTGTAATTGGCTCCATAAATCAACCCCCATGTTTCCAAACAACTATTTACCGAGGACATTTCTGAATCTAATTTTCTCCCCTTCATATTCATTGATTCTATTTCTATTGTTGATTTACTAAACAAATTATCGTTTCATAAATAGTTTTTGGCAGCTGCATATGCGAACATACCCAAGTATTTTAATAAAACAAAAAGTCTTGTTTACTCACTTTAGATTTTTTTCCTTATGGAAGTCGTTGGAATTTGTCAGCGTTGAACGTCACATTGTTTTCTGTTTGCCATTGGAAAGTAAAGTAAGGTAGTAGGAGGAAGCACTAGGTCAGTGTAGCAGGATATACTGTACCATTAATGTATAACGACTTACTGTAAATATATAGCTGTTGAAATTAGAACATTCTCTGTAACTAGCTCACATGTAACTATAAGGTGTGAAGGATAGATGAAATTGTTTATGTAATAATCTAAGATGAGGTCTGATAGACATTTTGTGCCCTCTGTAATGCTTTTTGAATCACAGGATGAGTATGGGGTGCACAATAAACTAGCCGCCTCCGGCGGCAACAATCAAAATCAAGGATTTGCTGATTTTATGCATTCTCAGAGACAGTTTCCCAGCCTGTCCCCTAAAATAAAAGTACTTATAGTAACTATTTGGTCGAAGATACCAATATGTAGTGATGGACCAACAGAAAGCTTCATTATTGAATTTGGACAAAAACGAAACTTTGTTAATCGCAACATAAATGCAAGACATAACTTAATATCTAGCAGTGCTCGGCCTATACATGCTGTCTTAGGCCTAATATAGTATGTGTGTGCTATACTAGGCATAAGAATATTTTAGTTTGGTTTTTCGCTTTATTTTCCCGTCTCTAGGAAAGGTGGTTTACTGTTGGTCCATCACTATATATTGGTACTTTGGGCCAAATAGTTACTGTAAGTACTATCAATTCAGGAGGATGGGTTGCAATATTCATACTTAGTATTTTGGTGTGGCCAAAGGTGGTACGAAACTCGTACATTTTATTTGTAATACTTTTTACTATTTGTGTAATATATTTATTGATCATTTTGTTTGTTTGTATCCCGTTTTGTTACCTATGTTCTCTCAAGAATACTTTTTAATAACCCTTCAAGTTTTCTTCTATGTTGGTGGGTGTTGGTGTTGGATGGTAGCCATATGTTGGAGGGTGGAGGGGGGGGTGTTGGTGTTGGATGGTAGCCATATGTTGGAGGGTGGAGGGGGGGGGGGTGTTGGTGGTGGATGGTAGCCATATGTTGGAGGGTGGAGGGGGTGGTGTTGGTGTTGGATGGTAGCCATATGTTGGAGGGTGGAGGGGGTGGTGTTGGTGGTGGATGGTAGCCATATGTTGGAGGGTGGAGGGGGTGGTGTTGGTGGTGGATGGTAGCCATATGTTGGAGGGTGGAGGGGGTGGTGTTGGTGGTGGATGGTAGCCATATGTTGGAGGGTGGAGGGGGTGGTGTTGGTGGTGGATGGTAGCCATATGTTGGAGGGTAGAGGGGGTGTTGTTGGTGGGTGTTAGTGGTGGATGGTAGCCATATGTTGGAGGGTGGAGGGGGTGTTGTTAGTGGTGGATGGTAGTCATGGTTTAGGGCGAGGGTGGAGCACCTGGGCGTGGGCCCGTGTGGGCGAGGCCCGTCCTCTCTCACCATCACAGCCTCGGCAACATGACCACTGCTCACCTTACGCTGCTTGGCTTCCTACTGTAATAAAAAATACTAAAATAAATTGTAATAAATTAAAATAAACTACTGTAATAAATAAATAAATATATATATGACAGTGTCAGACCACGGAGGAAAATTGAAACAGGAATTTCCTTAAGTACTTTCGTATATTAATACATCTTCAGGAGGAGTAAAAAAAAAAACTCCTTCTGAAGATGTATTAATATACGAAAGTACTTAAGGAAATTCCTGTTTCAATTTTCCTCCGTGGTCTGACACTGTCACATTTTAATCACGTGTTTATTTTCGTTATATATATATATATATATATATATATATATATATATATATATATATATATATATATATATATATATAGTCATATAACCATGACTATATATTATATACTATCACTAAGAACTCTGACCCGGCCAGGATTCGAACCCATGCCGTCCAGGATCACCCCTAAACGTACACAGTACCGTGACCACCGCACCAATGATCGTCTAGATCGTATAGACGATCATTGGTGCGGTGG
Source organism: Procambarus virginalis (assembly GCA_020271785.1). Lineage (NCBI taxonomy): Eukaryota > Metazoa > Arthropoda > Malacostraca > Decapoda > Cambaridae > Procambarus > Procambarus virginalis. Next base: position 9,043,352 of record WNGS01165339.1, read on the forward strand.
TCACGGTACTGTGTACGTTTAGGGGTGATCCTGGACGGCATGGGTTCGAATCCTGGCCGGGTCAAAGAGTTCTTAGTGATATATGGCTTGCGCGTTCATGCAGCTTTCTCACATTATATACTATATATATATAATATATATATATATTATATATATATATATATATATATATATATATATATATATATATATACTGTATATATATATATATATATATATATATATATATATATATATATATATAATCTCACAGGATAAGGTTACAGTAGAGGGGCTAGGTTAGGTTAGGCAGTTATGTTTTCAGTAATGTAAAGAAGCACAAATGGTCGTTCTGCAACCCATGTGGTGAAGTACCGCCAGGCTGTTGTTGGTGCATTAGTGTTTGCTCACTTCCCTACCTTATGCCCTACCCAAATACCTCATGACCACATGAGCTTGTATCAAATAGCGCATTTCCATATGACTTGTTTCCAAATGGAACATTATCCAGACATTGAGGTAGTTCCTAGGATCACCACGCTGCCTATTTTCTGATCAGGCCTCCTGTTTGGTGGCCTGGTCAACCAGGCCTCGTGCTTGGTGGCCTGGTCAACCAGGCCTCGTGCTTGGTGGCCTGGTCAACCAGGCCTCGTGCTTGGTGGCCTGGTCAACCAGGCCTCGTGCTTGGTGGCCTGGTCAACCAGGCCTCGTGCTTGGTGGCCTGGTCAACCAGGCCTCGTGCTTGGTGGCCTGGTCAACCAGGCCTCGTGCTTGGTGGCCTGGTCAACCAGGCCTCGTGCTTGGTGGCCTGGTCAACCAGGCCTCGTGCTTGGTGGCCTGGTCAACCAGGCCTCGTGCTTGGTGGCCTGGTCAACCAGGCCTCGTGCTTGGTGGCCTGGTCAACCAGGCCTCGTGCTTGGTGGCCTGGTCAACCAGGCCTCGTGCTTGGTGGCCTGGTCAACCAGGCCTCGTGCTTGGTGGCCTGGTCAACCAGGCCTCGTGCTTGGTGGCCTGGTCAACCAGGCCTCGTGCTTGGTGGCCTGGTCAACCAGGCCTCGTGCTTGGTGGCCTGGTCAACCAGGCCTCGTGCTTGGTGGCCTGGTCAACCAGGCCTCGTGCTTGGTGGCCTGGTCAACCAGGCCTCGTGCTTGGTGGCCTGGTCGACCAGGCCTCGTGCTTGGTGGCCTGGTCGACCAGGCCTCGTGCTTGGTGGCCTGGTCGACCAGGCCTCGTGCTTGGTGGCCTGGTCGACCAGGCCTCGTGCTTGGTGGCCTGGTCGACCAGGCCTCGTGCTTGGTGGCCTGGTCGACCAGGCCTCGTGCTTGGTGGCCTGGTCGACCAGGCCTCGTGCTTGGTGGCCTGGTCGACCAGGCCTCGTGCTTGGTGGCCTGGTCGACCAGGCCTCGTGCTTGGTGGCCTGGTCAACCAGGCCTCGTGCTTGGTGGCCTGGTCGACCAGGCCTCGTGCTTGGTGGCCTGGTCGACCAGGCCTCGTGCTTGGTGGCCTGGTCGACCAGGCCTCGTGCTTGGTGGCCTGGTCAACCAGGCCTCGTGCTTGGTGGCCTGGTCGACCAGGCCTCGTGCTTGGTGGCCTGGTCAACCAGGCTGTAGACACCGCTGCTCACCGCTAATGTGTGAATTAGAACCCAGTTGATTAGGTGTTCATTAGAGGTGGTTATAAAGTTTCCTTTTAAACAACGAGAGTGGCCGACTAGTTACGTATCTGTATATAAATAGCAATTTATTTTAATGTTTGTTTAATGCAATTTATTTTTAATCTCTGGTCTTGAAATTATCAGGATTTAATAAGGTTATTGGAAAGTGTATAAGGTATTTAAACGGGAGAACAAATACTGTTGAGCGCTTTTGACGTTACATTATTGGCTGCAATATTTTGTCTAATTTAATGAAGGCTAAGTAAGTATGACAGGTGACTCGGGAGCGTGGCGACGGTAGGCAGGGAACACTCCTGTCAGTCACCACCAGCTCAACAACACTGGTGTTGGTGGCCGGACACAAACTCCTCGTGTCTCTAGCCGCACCAACACTACCACCATCAACATTAACGCTGGTGATAAGGCAGGCTGCCAGACAAGGGACACACCTGGGCTGACATTCCTGCCGGCATAATGTGCGCGCACCTGTACAACTACTTTGTCCACTCTCCTGTTGTTAAGGGTATCCTCATCCTCTCAGAGTTTGCCAGTGTGATTACTGCCCCGGTATGATGAACCCTCCAGCGAGATAAAGTTCTCATTGTAAACTGAAACCCTTCATATAGTTTACTGAAGGTGCGTAAATCCGGATGTAACTGTGTAAACCCAGATGTACCTGTGTTAATAATAACAAGGACGAACCACCCCTTGCTGCCCTCCTGGTCTGGATACAGACTTATTACCCACACCAGTTTACATCTTCCAAGGCCAGCTAGCTGCTGCTGCTGCTGCATTGTATTATCATCCAGATATGGCGACAGTGGTATAGGCATCAGTCTTCCGCCTACCCGATTATGGAACACTCGGTCACTTCCTCACACCTCGCCCAACACGTTAGTCTTATCATCATCTGTACTTGTTGCTCCTCCGCTGGCGAATATTACGCACACGCATAACCACATAATGATACAATGATTGTACAGAATATTGTAACCCTATTAACCATAGCAAAGGAGCTATGTGTAGGCTATTCATTCGTGGCTTGAAATTGTCCATTGTGCGCATGTAAACATTTATGAATTGGATCCATTGTTTGGAGATCTGTCATTAAACATCTCACACTCTATACATACAAATAATAAGAGAGTTGGAATTTGTTCCTTCTCGTTTACATATCAGTTATGTCGCCGCACGTCCTCTCTCTCAGAAGAATGTAAATTTATCTTTACATTAAATTTATCTTTTTTTTTCTTGCTGTTAACATGACAGGGTTGCTCTGCGCCAAGAAACTAACATGAGCAAGACTTGGCATTCTCTGCTCCTAACTCGTCAAGTAATATAATTATTGTTTCAGTCACTTCTTGCACCGTCTCTGCCGACTTTCCATTCTCCTGCCCAGCTTGTAAAAGACCGTGTAGGCAGATTTCTCGAACTTCCTGCTATAATTAGTTTCTTAGCCTTCAAATTGGCGTCTTTTTAATTTTATGCTAAATGATGTCTCGCCTCTTAACTGTGAGCTATAACTTTGTTCTGCGGCTGTAACACTTGGTCACTCCAGCCACAGCTGTAACACTTGGTCACTCCAGCCACAGCTGTAACACTTGGTCACTCTAGCCACAGCTGTAACACCTGGTCACTCTAGCCACAGCTGTAACACCTGGTCACTCTAGCCACAGCTGTAACACCTGGTCACTCTAGCCACAGCTGTAACACTTGGTCACTCTAGCCACAGCTGTAACACCTGGTCACTCCAGCCACAGCTGTAACACCTGGTCACTCCAGCCACAGCTGTAACACCTGGTCACTCTAGCCACAGCTGTAACACCTGGTCACTCCAGCCACAGCTGTAACACTTGGTCACTCCAGCCACAGCTGTAACACTTGGTCACTCCAGCCACAGCTGTAAACCTGGTCACTCTAGCCACAGCTGTAACACCTGGTCACTCTAGCCACAGCTGTAACACCTGGTCACTCCAGCCACAGCTGTAACACCTGGTCACTCCAGCCACAGCTGTAACACCTGGTCACTCCAGCCACAGCTGTAACACCTGGTCACTCCAGCCACAGCTGTAACACCTGGTTACTCCAGCCACAGCTGTAACACCTGGTTACTCCAGCCACAGCTGTAACACCTGCTCACTCCAGCCACAGCTGTAACACCTGGTCACTCCAGCCACAGCTGTAACACCTGGTCACTCCAGCCACAGCTGTAACACCTGGTCACTCCAGCCACAGCTGTAACACCTGGTCACTCTAGCCACAGCTGTAACACCTGCTCACTCCAGCCACAGCTGTAACACCTGGTCACTCCAGCCACAGCTGTAACACCTGGTCACTCTAGCCACAGCTGTAACACCTGCTCACTCCAGCCACAGCTGTAAAGATTTCTGTAAAGCCCTGACAAATAGAACTTACAAAAACTATATTATTGACAATATATTATTGACTAATTATGATCCGTGTTATGCTATTACTTTCTCTTGTGTAAATAATAATATTGACACTTTGTATAAAGTAAGTACATTATAAATGAACCATCGACAAATAAACTCTTTGATTTGACGTATTTTAGATAGGGAACACATGGTGCCTCTGCAGTGTTTTGGAAGCTTACAGTGTACATACGTTTATGTATAGTAACATGTATTTGCCACCAAGGATTACATTGGCATCCAAGTGGCAACAGACTAATAGACCCAACCTAGATTGCTTGCTAATTAGAGACCTGTTTGATTGTACCTTTATTAACTCTAGAGTACAATTTATTTCTACTTATTTAAATGGTATCGACATACATGCTTATGTTCACTCCTTTAAAGTGCATAGTGTTTCCATATTGCCTTTTTCTTTCCATAATTACTTGTCAGGAAGTAATTATCACAAGGAAGAGGCGATGTAGGTGCATAACATCGCCCTTTGTGAATGATGTTACGCAGCCATGAGTGTTGGTCCTATCGACGTTTTAGATTTACTACTCGGAACGAAATGTCCATGTAGCACGGACTATAGTGAGCCCGTCTCTCCTGTTGATGATTGATTGATGAAGGTTAAGCCACCCAAGAGGTGGCACGGACATGAATAGCCCGTAACCGGAGTTTCTCTTAATTTACCTATAGTCGATTCCAAAAAAATGTCTACTCCACAAGCCCGACCAAAGACCACGGTTATCTTGTGATGATCGGTAAGACTGTTGCTTGGAACCGCCCACATACCCATTACAACCTGGTCTGTCTGTCCCATTTTCTGGAGGAATAGTTACATCTTGAACTCCTGCACTTGTGTGCTGATTGGTTAAGATTAAGCCACCCAAGAGGTGACACGGGCATAACTAGCCCGTAAAGATTGTGTGGTGCTGTGGTGGATGTGTATCTGGAGTGTGACGGTGCTATGTTTTACTGGTGCTAGTGTGATGGATAAGGCGGATGACGGTTCTTTCTTTTAGGATATACTTTATATTTACTGGTAACGTGTTGTTCCTGTCAGGTGCATCCCCCACCCCATAAAGATAAACAAGAGGTAGTGTTGGTGGTCACGGGAGACATCTCCTGTCCACGAGGCTAACCATAGCCCGTGCTTCTTGCCAGCTCCTGTGCCAGGTAAGTTACGGGCTCACCATAGCCCAGTTTTGGTCCAGGAGAGCAGGTTGCCTCTGACCTCTTTGTCAATCAGGCAGCAGAGAATAGATGGGGGCTAGCCAGTTCAAAGGCTTTTTCGAGGTCCAGGAATATCAGATTCCTGGTCATTCAAGTGGGCTAACAGAGTTGTAATATTTATTTATTTATTTATTTATTTATTTATTTATTTATTTATTTATTTATTTATTTATTTATTATTTAT
>WNGS01165339.1:9070717-9095547 GCA_020271785.1 Procambarus virginalis
TTATTTTATTTATTTATTTATTTATTTATATACAAGAAGGTACATTGGATTTGTGAGAATACATTGAATAGGACAGTATTTCCAATCTTGTAAGCCACTAGTACGCACAGCGTTTCGAGCAGGACTTAATCTAACAGATAATTTTAAGTAGGTAATTTCTATCATAATTGATAAATGATAACAAATACATTACAAGAGAAAAATGAGATGAGAGAGCTTTAAGTATATTAAAGCACATTGTTATAATAAAGCTCTAATTGATTACATTGACAGCTTGATTGGTAATTTAACAAGATTAATAGACACCATACAGCAGATTGCCAGCACATATAAGACAGCAATGACACAATAGTAAAGATGTTCAGATGGGTACATAAAGATTGGGAGACTGGGTAGCAATAGATACAGATAAACAACAATAATATAAACACATACAGCAGATTAGCAGCACATATAAGAAGACAGCAATGATCACAATGGTAAAGATGTTCAAATTGGGAACATAAAGTTGGGAGATTGGGTAGCAATAGATACAGTGCAATTTAAGGCAAAAGGTGAAAAACTATGAAGATGAGATTAGGTACTTTTTAGTATTGATTTTGATGATGTAAAAGTTGGACAGCTTTTCAATTAATAGGGAGTGAGTTCCATAAACTGGGTCCCTTATTTGCATAGAGTGTTTACACAGATTAAGTTTAACTCTGGGGATATCAAAGAGATATTTATTTCTGGTGTGGTGATAATGGGTCCTATTACATCTGTCCAGGGAGAGTTTCAGAGCGGATTTGCATTTAAGAACAGGGTTTTGTAAATGTAGTTGACACGAGAGAATTTATGGAGTGAGATTATGTTTAGCATGTTTAGGGAGTTAAACAAGGGGGCTGAGTGTTGTCATTCCACTGTGCCAACTGTGCCAACATTCCACTGTGCCAACCCCTCTTCTATGGGCATACATATCATGCTGCAGTTTAGGCATTTTCCACTCCAGTCTGTTGAGTGCCATTCTGTCAGCCGTCTTGGCTGCGCAGCTTTTGAGAGAGATGGGCCTGCGATTAGCTGGATCTTTGGGTTTTGGGATCGGCACTATGTCTGCTCTATTCCAAGCTGATGGTCTAGTTTGAGAAGTCCAGGCTAAATTAATTAACCTTAGGTATGCAGCGTCTCCCTCTGGGCCGATGTTGTTGTTTTAGATTCAGCTACTCAGAACAGTAAGTTTCAGTAGCACGGGCTATGGTGAGCCCGTAAGTGGAGGCTCTTTGGAGCCATTATCTGTATCAGTGGCTGATACTTGAGATCTGGCGATGGATGGGGGTCTTCATGATGGTTTTCAGCCTGGAGGGCTGGCTATACCAGTTATGGAGCTGGTGGGATTAATGTCGACCTCTAGGTTTTCCGTTTTTTCTTTGCCTGCGACTTTGGCTGAGTAGTGCTGTCGTTGGAGTTTGGTGACGTGACCTCCATAAGGAAGTCTTGAACCGTGTATGTGTCGTATTTGTGATGCGGCGCTGGAGCTCCTACTATGATTTCCTCGTCTGAGGAGTCCGTAACCTCCGTAGTGGGTGTTTTTGTCTTTCGCCTCGCAGCCTTAGGTAGGCTTAGGTGTCGTTGATTGGTGGTTGTAGCTATTTCAGGAGCGTTGGTGGTGCTGTTATCGTTTGTAGACAGCACGTTTGCTAGCGCGGCTGCTGAGATAGTGATGGTAGGAGTGTTGGGAGCTGGAGAAGGAATTACCTCTGTGTCGCCCGGGTCATGGGCGGTTCTGGAGTCGGTGTTGAAGTTGACCGCATGGTCGTCCTGGTGGTAGTCTCAGGAGTGGTAGAGGAGGCAGTGAGATTTACGCCAGTGGCTATGATGGGGGCCAGGCCATTGTCTATGTATAATGCGTTTAGTTCACTGACAAAGCGCTGGTTGTCTGGTCCTGCAAGCCTTTCCACTAGTCTAATAAGACGAGGGATAATGCCTGCACGTGATGCAGGGGACTGTGAAGGAGCCTGTCGGACCTTGGGTCCCCAATGAGAAGGCTGTGTCGCCTGCTGGGAGGAGCCACATGTTGGTAAGACCGGAAAGTCTTCTGGTCGATTAGTGAGAGCTAAGGTGGTGGGTTGAACGCTTGGGGCTCTGGTCGAGGAGGTAGAAGGTTTGTTTCTCTTGGCTTCAACCTGGGCCTTGGTGCTTTCCTGTCTGCGGGGGCAGCGGTAGGAAATTGCGGGGTGATTGCCATCACAGAGCAAGCAGCGATGGACTGTAGTCTTGCATATGGAGTAGTGATGGTCCAGTGCGCACAAGCTGCACCTCTGGACAGGGTGCTGACACTTGTTGGTCGGGTGGGAGAGCTCGTAGCACTTAAAGCACTGCTGGGTCTCATGGTATCGTTCCTTTTTTATTTGGTGGAGTGGTATTTTTAAGCCGAAGCAGTAGAATCCTTGTGTGGCAGCCTGGGTGGCCGCTGCTATGGTGGTGAACGTAATCTTCATTGATGTTTTGTCGGTGTTGCAGAACTCTAGGTTGAATACCGACAGGTTTGGATTTTCGTCCTCGATATTGACCATGATATGATGTTGAGGTCGCTCAGCAATCCACTGGCTGGTCCTGCTGATAAAAACAGTTCTTCCAGCCAGGGAGCCGGTCGGCCGAGCGGACAGCACACTGGACTTGTGATCCTGTGGTCCGGGGTTCGATCCCGGGCGCCGGCGAGAAACAATGGGCAGAGTTTCTTTCACCCTATGCCCCTGTTACCTAGCAGTAAAATAGGTAACTGGGTGTTAGTCAGCTGTCACGGGCTACTTCCTGGGGGTGGAGGCCTGGTGGAGGACCGGGCCGCGGGGACACTAAAGCCCGAAATCACCTCAAGATAACCAGGAACTGACGTGGGAAGTGAGGCTGTAGGTGGTGTTCTTTGCGAAGAATGGCATCGTTAGTCAGGAGTTTTTCTAGCTCCTCTTCACATGAAAAGAAGAGCACGATATCTTCACCTTCGCGGGAGACATCTCTCGTCACGCAGGGTGCAGTCGCACCTCCCCAGATCTCCAGTATCAGCTCTTGATACTGGTAATGGCTCAAAAGGGCCACCACTTACGGGCTATTCATGCCCGTGCCACCTTTTGGGTTGCTTAATCATCATCAATTATCTTCACCTTCCTGACTGATGTCAGCGGAGTTGAGGCCAGTAACGTCCTGAATTCAGGACCTTTAAAATATTGCTTCTCCCGATAGCATGACCGTCAAGTGGAGTAGCTCTGACCTTAAGACGTTCGGGTCACATTGTGACCACACTGCTCCTTGTGGTGTGTGGTGAGACGTTCGTAATAAGGCGAATAGGACACTGGGATTTATTAATCAAAGCGTTAGTAACAAGACACCTGGTGTGGTTCTTCAGCTATATCTTGCTCTGGTTAGGCCCCATTTAGATTATGCAGTTCAGTTTTGGTCGCCGTACTATAGAATGGATATAAAATCACTTGAACGTGTCCAGCGTAGGATGACTAAGTTAATTCCCCAAATTAGAAATCTTTCTTATGAAGAAAGATTAACAAAGCTTAAATTGCACTCACTGGAAAGGCGAAGAGTTAGGGGTGACATAATATAAATATATAAATAAGTAAATAAATGAAATACGCTCAGATGATGTTCTCTCCTACTACTGTATAAGGTCTATACTGAAAACTGAACATACGTTACTAAAAATAGTTAAGGTAATTAACTGAAGAAACTCATTGCCATCATAGGCAAAATATAAACTAAAGTAATATTATGTGCATTTAGACTTGTTTAATTATAAATCAGCGACTAAAGTCTAAGAACAGATACACAATTTGTATTTAAATTTGCCGCTTAGAGTCAGTTCGTATACTCAGACATCCCAAAAGAAAAGCTTTTGTTACTGGCTTCCAGACATGCATTATTTATTAGGCCATTACGGCACAACTAATAGAGATTGAGAGCTAACAATAAATGAGGATCATGTGAGACAGGAATAAGAGTAAATGTTAGATGAGCGGAGTTAGAGGCGGCAAGAGGTCCATCTGTCACCTCCCCACTCCCTGTTGGGTGTCGTTTTCTATGGCGTGTAGCGGAGGTGTTCATGAAGAGTGTCGGCGCGGCTCGCTCTCGCCAGGTGTCTGTGAGAATTCAAAATTGATGCGATATAAGATGTGTTGGTGCAGTGATGTACGTCGAGAGGAACGTGCATGAGTTAATGAGGCGGGGAGTTGTGTGAGTGACACCATGCCAGCGCTGGGCCACTTGCTGCAAGTGACATAAGAGAAGAGGACGGGAGAGTTTGAACCAGGGGAGGGCAGTAGCCTGGCACGAGGGTCGATCATATCTCCTCTCTCCCTCTCCGGCTGAATCACGGCTGCTTCCTCCGTGTTCTTCACTCGAGGCGATAACGTTGGAGTCTTTGCTATGGGTAGCTCTCGACGAGGGAGCTACGACTGGGAGCGGACTGGAGTCGACATGGATGAATATGACACATTGAGGGTGAGTCCCACTACCTGTGTTTGAATGCTGCACAGAAACCTATATAAATAATAACTTTTGAACTCTATAAATTAGCATTAAGGTGACAGTTGTAGAGAGAGCCACAGATGGGTGTAGGAGAAGGGTGTAGGTGTAAGAGTGTAGGGAGGGGTGGGGAGCACCCCCTGGAGTCATTACACTAACTAACACTTGTCTTGCCTCGTGTAATCCTCATTTTCCCTTTTTTTCTTTGTTTATGTTGTCAGAATGTTATAAAGAACAATATTTTGTATTCACGATCTACATTTCCCTCGTTCAGTGTTACATAGTCCAGAGGTGATCCATAACATGAATATTTAATTGTCCGGCAAGGTCCTAGGAGAGCCAAGGTAAATGTACACAAAACAACCATGTCTTGTTTTAGACTAAAGCTGCTGTCGGATAAATGAGAATTGTTGTATCACTGAACAATGTCATAACTGCTGTGAGATTCGAACGTGGGCCTCTTCAAGCAAGGATGAAAACGTATCTAACTATCAGTATTCACAACTGGATGTCCTTTACTAATTCCTAATACATATTAACAAAACTATTTGGGGAATTCACAATCTGCAGCGACTTCAAAGTTCAATCCGAGCCATCGCCATCTCATGGTTCCAAAACGTGCAGATTTTCAGTTTATAATAACTACCTCGTGGAAAATATTCGAGGGGCTGATCCCAAACCTGCACATAAATAACAGCACATTAGACTAGAAGGCATGGCAGGATGTGCATACAGAAAAGCAGAGGTGCAACAGGTACTCTGAGAGAAAACTGTCAACATCAGAGGCCCGAGACTGTTCAACACGCTTCCGTTACACATAAGGGGCATAACTGGCCGACCCCTCACAGTGTCCAAGAGAGAACTTGATAAACACCTCCAAAGGATACCTGATCGACCAGGCTGTGATTCATACGGCAGGCTGTGAGCAGCCTCGTCCAACAGCCTGGTCAACCAGTCCAGCAACGAGGAGGCCTGGTCGAGGACCGGGCCGCGGGGACGTTGAGCCCCGAAATCATTGCAAGGTAACCACAAGGTATCTCAAAATAGTCACTGGATTGAAAACAATGTACACAACAGAACACACAGCAACCAAAGGGCCATTTTATGCCTAATCACAAAAGGGGAGTTTTCAAATTGACCATCTCAGAATTTCATGAAATTTGGTTTGGTGGTAGAGGACATGAAGTAACTTGCATAAGCAAAATTTTATTGCTCAGTGATGTATGATACTCATACAGCAGGGTTGCTATATGAGTAAGAAAAAATATAAATTCTTGACAGGTAGAATGATCATATTGTGCTTGTTTTGAAGCTAAGAAAGTATTGTTTGGTGCCACTTTAGTTTGTGGTCTACCTGGTCATTTATACTTTAGCATGCAGTCCACCCCAACTTATCCCATTTTGAGATCACATGAAATACATGCCCATTGTCATGAAAGTAGTATACCTCACATTCAATGAAGTACTAGGACTTGTTTGTAGGAATTACATAATGTATACAACTTTGAGGAAAACTTAAAATCATAACAAGAGTGCCTTCTCTGCTGTGCTGCTTCTGATCTTTGAGTGTCGGGAGCAGTTAATGTGTAAGTTCTCCCAGCTACAGTATGTGGGTCAACCTTAGTGAAAATTTATTCAATGTCTGTCTGGTGTAAACTCACATTGGGATGTAGGAACCAATCAAAACCACCTGTGCATTCAGATTCATGACAGCCTAACCATCAGACCTCATTATAGAGGCAAGTCACGAAACCTTTTATTTCTTACAAAGACAATGTTTTATGTATGATATTTGTTTGTTGCAATTCACTAGTAGTTTCTGAAGAAACTCTTTATTATAAATTCATTCCTTGTTTGTTCGTGGTATGAAAGCACGAGGTGTTTTATTTATAGGTACTGGCCTAGCTTCATGTCATTTGTATAGCACCTTCTCATTTTCCATTATTTCTTGTTGATACACAAGATACAAAGTTAATGTTATTTCTTCATCAACTGATGTGCTTGGCTCTTCATCACTAACAGAATCACTCGGTTATTCCTACAGTTGTCACAGATCACTTGTTAAGTATTCACATGTGGCAGTTTTTCTATCATCCATGATAGCACCTTCCTTAATTGTTTTCTACTACAGTACTGCTGTGCCCTTTAATATAAAGTGAATGGCAGCACTGTGCCTATATATATATATACAGTAGTCACACTTCATCAAGTTATCCCTGCTTTACTTAGATACATCTGTCCAGATACCCGTATAGTGTTTGTCTCTTGCACAGCTTGCCCATGGAAGCTCTAGCACGACTGAGAAGCAATGATCCCAAATTAAAATCTTAAAAAACTAAATTTGTTAGCAATAAGAGCTAAAATGGAGCTAAACAATTAAAAGCTGAAGCTTACTCTGTCGACACAAAATTGTCATCCATACATTAGTTTCAGTAAGAGTGCAAAGAATTTGAATAATAAATTAGGAACTAGATATGAAACAACTGGAGCTAAATCTACACACACACATACACAAAATTAAATTTTGCTCAAAAAGAGCTAACTTTGTAATATTGCTAAGAAGTAGAGAGATAGACTATCAGACATGTCAGAGCTTGCCTAATGCATGTTTGGTACAAGTACAGTAGTGTTTAACTACTACCTATATGTACTACTACACCTATACCTTATACTGTATTTATTTTTTACTTGTATTCCCAAAGCCATCCCAAAATGAAACTTCTACCAAAGAGAGTGCATTTTCCCGAATAACATTTTTTCCCTCCAAATTGACACTTATATATTCAAGGTCAAAGGTCATATGTGATCTAAAAATGGAAAAATTCGGTATTTAATGTCAAACTATTTTTAATGAAAACAATGTTTCCTTAGCTTCAAAACAAACCCAACATGAAGACTCTACCTCAATTAGAAGCAAAGCTATATTTTTTCTTGAGTCTGTAAGCAAATATGTTATACTTTATCACATTGCCAATCCTGCTGTATGAATATCATTCATCACTGAGGGCTAAAATTGTGCATATGTTTGTTACTTCATGTACTCTAACATCCTACCAAATTTCATGTTAATCTGAGATGGTCAGGTTGGAAGCTGGGATGATCTGTCATGGAATCACCACAGTTTCATATTATGTAGTGGTCACTGCAGTAGGTTCACAACCAAAAGGTTCTGGGTTTGATTCTCACCTAGGTACAAAAAAGATTGGGCATGTTTCGTGTCACCTGATGCCTCTATTCACCTTGCAGTTAATGATATTTGAGAGTAAGAGGTCAATAGTTGGCCTACAGAGAACTTTGATTAGATTTTCTTTCCTTGACGGTGGGGAACCAAACCAGAATGGCCCTCTAGTACATTGTAAAAACTTCACAGCCAACTGGAAAACTTATGTTCTCCAACATAAGTTCTTCAAGATTTTATTTTTATTTACAGTATTTATATGCTATACAGTACACTAAAGTTCTTACATTCTTGTACAGCCACTAGCCCGCATAGCATTTCGAGCAAGTCCTTTATCCTAATATTTCCCGGCGTACAACCCGCCAAGTAGTTTAGCAACCAGGTACCCATTTTACCGTTGGGTAAACAGAGGCTGCAGTTAAGGATTGGCGCATAGTAAATCCACCCCGGCCAGGATAAGAACCAAAGCCAAAGCGCTCGCGATATGCCAGGCGAGCATCTTACCACTATGCCATGGGGACTGCTAAAGCTCTTCAAAGTAGAGCTGTAACAATTACTCAGCATGGGAGGAGGAGTGGGCTCTTCTAAAGAGTGAAACCATTACAATAGTAGCGTCAAGAAGTAGTTAGAGACCAACACCTAGAACTTGACAAAACAATGGCAAATAAGGTAGTAACATGAGTACAGTATCATGGTTATCTTGAGATGATTTCGGGGCTTTAACGTCCCTGCGGCCTGGTCCTCGACCAGGCCTCCTTTTTGTTACAACTGCCCCCCACCCCCTCCCAGGAAGCAGCCCGTAGCAGCTGTCTAACTCCCAGGTACCTATTTACTGCTAGGTAACAGGGGCATCAGGGTGAAAGAAACATTTTGCCCATTTGTCTCCACCTCCACCGGGGATCGAACCCGGAACCTCAGGACTAGGAATCCGAAGCACTGTCCACCCAGCTGTCAAGCGCCCTGCAGTACTGTACATATATTGAGCTAGACCCACAGATGAGCCATTAGGGATGAGGAAACACTTCAGTGTAAGGGCATTAAGCAAGTGGAATAAAGAGGCTACCTCCATGCATAGTTTTAAAAGTGGATATGATGTGAAACAAAGGGGTTTGGGGGTGTCCAAACTTTTCAGTACAAGGGCCACATTGTGTATTTTATATATTTTTGCAGGCCAGCAAAAAATGTTTAAAATGAATGAATACATTTGTTTGGATATACTGTAATTCATAACAAATGGAAAAATGTGACAATTACAAAGAAAAGATGCCATGCTTACATTGGAATTTTATATATGGTACTGTTTACCTGATGGCCACTAACACTAGTGGCCATGACGAGGACAGGAAGAAGCTGGCAGCTTATCAAAGGTCCCCCCATTTGTTCTGATGAGTTTTTTCTAGCTTGAGTTTAAAATTCAACCGTTCTTTGGCATCTGTGGGTAGGCGACTCCATGGGTTTATAACCCTTTGGTTGAAAAATATCTCCTGTTTTCAGTCCCACAATGTGATTTGCTGAACTTGAAATAGTTGTTTCTTGTTTGTATTACATCTGACCTCTTGAACAAGTTGTTTGGATCAATATCCTCCAAAGTGTTTAGTATTTTAACATTTTGGATGAAATCAGCCCTATCGTGCCTGGTTTGCAGTGTTGTTAGCTCTGAGGCCCTCAGCCTTTTCTGGTATGAGAGTTGACTTAGTTCTGGAATGGCCTTTGTTGCATGGTGTTGAATGTTCTCCAATGCATCCATCTTTCTGAAGATGAGGTCTCCATGCTTGGATTCAATAATCAAATTGAAGGCACACCAAAGATGTATACAGTTGAATAACAGCCTTGTTTTTCCTTAAAGTCAAAGGTACGCCTGATTATTCCTAAAGTTTAATAACATTTTTTTGCGTCTGCTCCCACTTGTTGTGCAACTTTCTGTGAAGATGGATTCTAGAGAGGGTGTCTGGGCACAAATCAGACCATATTCCTATCATTATTAAGCTACAAACCACTTCCCTCAGATTTGCAGCTCTCCCTAGGCCCAAAATTTATATACTGTACTGTACCTTAGATCCTTCTTTGAGAACAATGCAATAATCCAGGTAGAAAGCTAGCCAAACCAAACAGAAGACCAGGCAGCAGCCCTGGTCCACAACCATATTTAGTAGGCTACAGTGAACTTCCCACAATCAGAAACTGTAAACAGTACAAAACCACCATAGAGGTAAAGGGGGGGATGCAGGAATACCTACAGGCATCTATCACCCACACTATTAAGAAGGCCTTAAGCAATAGACATCCAGAACCTTGAGAGAGAGGCCACAGGTCTCACTGTGACAAAAAATTCACAGGGTCACCTGATAAGACAAGATAACCAATACAGAAGGGACCTGGTCATCATCTGGAGAAAAAAAATACAAATTCTGGGTGTTAGAAGGCCCTTATCAATCCATCTTTATTATTTTTTATATATAAAGTACTGTATATACAAGAGTTCTTGCATTCTTGTACAGCCACTAGCACGAGTAGCATTTCGGCCAAGTCCTTAATCCTGTGTTTCCCGGAATACAACCCTGCCAAATCGTTTAATAACCAGGCACCCATTTTACTGTCGGGTAGACAGAGGCTACAGCTAAGAATTGACGCTTGGTAAATCCTTCACGGCAAATCCACCAAGCTATCTAGTGCACATACACAATGACAAGGGCTTCTAGGAACAGTCTATCAACACTGAGGACCCCCAAGAAGAGGCCAGCCTCATGGACTTTGTGTGCAAAGAGGTCCTCTTAGCTTCCATCAGTAGAGCATCCAGTAACCTACAACAGTGGTTCCCAACCATATTTTGCCCCCATACTCCCTTTTCACCATACTGTATGCTAGAATCTTATTCCCCACCTTTCCAAGATTTTCTGACTCGGTTACATTCCAAATAATATCCGTAGTATTTTGAAAATCTTAAATTTTTATGTTGATACATACATATATATTTACTGTACATTACTTTGTTTATAATTTATTTTAGAAATTTAATAGGAATGGAAAATGTTGATGGATTTTATAAATTGAATATAACTTTCAATAATTTTACATCTTGATTTTATCCTTTACACCACTGCCCACGGGATGAGTATGAGGTGCATAATAAAGAAAGAAATTGAAATTGATTTTATAACGAATAAAACTTTGAATATAACTTGAAAACTTGAATAATTTTTTGTTTATATTCATAACATATTAAGACTAAAGTGAAGCATACCTCAATAAACAACGTTCAATAGAATTACTGTACAGGGTATTGTAATTCAGTTTATTCAGATGAAGATTACAGTAAATGAAAAACCTTTGACTGATTTTCTCTCCAATGCTTGGATACATGGAGGAGCTTGAAAGGGCATAATAGTCATATTCACTCTCCAATCTAATCGTTGCTTTGTTTTCACTTGAAACAGTTGAAAGGCCCAACTTAAAAAAAGATATGTTAACACAAATTGTTGCTATGCATTGATAGCATTTGTCACTTTTGGGTATGACCCTCACACCTAGTACCAAAATTCTGTGATTGATTTTTTCAGTGTACATATCTCTCATTCCTAAATCAAACTTACATAAATGCTTGGAAAGTCATGACTTAAAAGCATCTTTGACAAAATTCACAATTTGGGTTAATCCAAAACCTTTCCTGGTGGAGCTGGAAGTGTTTTTAAAGCCAGTGTCTCATGATGGCTCATATAATGAATGCCTTTCACTTTCAGAGCTTGCTTTTTCACAAGACATAAACTTCAAATCCAGATTTTGCCCCCAACATAGCTGGTGCTCCATCTGTGCAGCACCCACAGACATCCTGACCGACTGAGCAGACAGCATGCTGGACACGTGATCCTGTGGTCCCAGGTTCGATCCCGGGCACCGACAAGAAATGATGGGCAGAGTTTCTTTCACCCTGATGCTCCTGTTACCTAGCAGTAAATAGGTACCTGAGAATTAGTCAGCTGTCATGGGCTGCTTCCTGGGGGTGGAGGCCTGGTTGAGGACTGGGCCGCGAGGACACTAAACCCCGAAATCATCTCGAGATAACCACAAGAAGATCCCATGAAAGATTTTCCGATTCAAATACAGATGAAACCAAATTGAATTTAAAACAAGTAAAATGCTGCAGACTTGATCTCTTGCACATTTTGATCCTTTACATCAGTAACCATGTTGTTGCAAGTCTTTTCTCCGATCCTTTTCCCAACACGATTTCCAAGATTTTTAGAGTGCAAGGTTTGATCAAAGTTTCCCCAATTGTATGGTTTTTCTGCGTTGCTATCTCATTGCAAAGTTCTAGTTTTATTTACATAGTTTTATCTATTGACAACTACAGTAGTTCTATCTGGTTCTATGACAGTTCAGTGCTATGACATAAGAAGCTTCAGTAACCCCACGTGGTTCATTTCTTAGAATGCCCCCTGCTGAAAGCATTCCCCTGACATTCAAAAAAAGCTTTTGTCTTACTTGTGTTAAGGATGAACATTCTGCAAATGTTGCTTCAACTTCATTTGTTTCATAGAATCGGTTAACAGAGCTTTCCTGCACATAATACATTGAGGCTTTTCTTCTTTGGTGATGATGATGTATCTGAATCCATTGTTGATGGAAATACACCATTGTGATCCAACTTGCAAACAACATGATCAGTGTAATAACATCAAGCCTGCTTCCAAACACAAGTCCGGCAACTGTACCTGGGAAAGCCAAAAATACTCTGACAGTCATATTGGAAAGGAACTAGATGATCATCAACTCGGCCAAGATCAACTGTGCTGTAGTGGATATGTGGGCCTGCAGGCCACTCCAAGCAACGGCCTGTTGAACCAATCTCTCGCAAGTCAAGCCTGGCCCTGAACCGGGATTGGGGAATAGGGGTGACTCCCAGAACCTCGTCCAGGTAGAATTCAGGTCAACTCCATTATGTTATTCATACATAGAAAAAAAGAGAGAGGGGGGGAGGGAAATAGGAGTTGAGCAAGTCGCCATCACTTCCACCAACACAATACTGTACTAGTTTATGAAATACACTAGCCTGAATGTTAAAATGAACCAGCCAAGGAAATGAAAAAGCAGATTAGTTATTGTGGCCCAGCACATCTAGCCGGGGTTATATAGATTCAGATAAGCTCCATCCAACAAAAAGCTACATCTCTCGAGTGTTCATACACCCTACATGCCTTGATGATTTTCGTAAATGGTTGCAACATTACAAGAAATAGTAATTCCCATTTAGCATACTGTATTTAGAAGCAAATTCTATTTTTTAATTTTGAAATTCCCTGGTTTTCGTTCACAAAAATGGTTCCTTTTTCTTTTGAAAATAAGGTTTCAAGGCTTGGGTGTGATAAATATGCTAGATGTAGTTAAATCTCTTTACAGATAAGTGTTTTGGCAGTTGTCCTTTGTATGACATTGAAATTAAGATTTTGCGGAGTGAAATTAGCCCAGAGAGAGTGGGGAAATATTGTACTGTAGTATGAATGGTGACACTTAATATAGCTCCAATCATGTTGATTATTTTTGTTGATAAATTCCTTATTACAAGAAACAATTGGAGCCTTGGGAAAGTGATTGAGAATACTGTATTAAAAACCAAATTGTTTCGCATTTTGAGTTGGCAAGGTTTTCTGTCACTCGGGGTATGGCTCTGTTATCTTTTGAAAATGAGGTTTCAGGTCGGGGATGTTAGAAATATGCTAGATGTGGTTAAACGTTTTTTGCAGACATGTTGTTTTGGTAGTTTTCTATTATATTGTAGGTTGAAATTAAAATTTCTTGAAGTGGAATTAGCCCAAAGGGCGCGGGAAATATATCCTGGAGGCATCTCCGGTTGCCACGAATCCCTCACTGCAACGAATTGGGGTTGGCCCCACGTAGTTTGTTGAATCGAGGTTGTATTGTATGGAATGGTAGGTGAGCAGATATAGACACCTGTATCCCTAATACCTACAGCACCAACACCTCCACCTCCCTCAACTGTTTGACCATGTAAATGCACACTTTTATTGTATTGTGTTGAGCTTGCCCCCACCTCCACTCGTGTCATTTATTTGTCCTTGATGCTAGTGCCCACCTCTCCTTGTTCATCTTTTCCTTTCTACAATTTCTAGTACAATATCCTTAAGTAACATTCTGTACTTATAAATTAAGAATGTGTTAGAGGATAATTATATATAGCTACTGTAATATGATTTGTTAACATGGTTTTATTGAAAGTGAAATACAGAACTGAAATCAGAATAAATTTTTATTCATAGCAACTAGTAGAAATTATTACAATACTGGCTAAAATATACAGGTGTACAGAAGTAAGTTAAGCTAACAAATGTAGACAAATTATGATGCATTTAGCTAACAAATTAGGTTGTTATATACAGTATAAGTAAAACACTGCCGTAGTAATTACAACAACAGTAGTAAAAAATAACAGGACAGATTATAAACTGTATAATAACAAAACAACTAAGTAAATTAGTCGGTAAAATATAGTGAATATAATGATCAGACAGACCAATGTAACTCGGACAAAATGTAATTTGTTTGTGTATTAGATACAGTATTGCTTTAATTTTAGTGAAAGACTGTATAACCCCAATTCATTGCCTGTTAATGTCCTTCAGTAGAGAAGTGATGAAGGTTACTGTAACTATTTTTTTATTTTTTGCAGGTATGTATCAGATCTTCATAAAAGTGAGAGGATGTCATGTTTAATATCCCAGTATTGGTAAGTAACTTGATTGGAACTACAGTATGGTGAAAATCACTTGTGAAAGCTCGGGTATTTGATGAGATATATTTCTCATGAACACTGATGTCAGTGTGAAAACTAATTTTGTATAATTCAATAATATGTAAACTTAAGGCTTTAGCTAAAGAAACTAAGCATAACCAAACATAAGTAGAATTCTGAAATTCCATGATAGTAGTACACTAGCAAGAATAACGAGCATCCCATTAATAGTGGACTAGCGTCGTGCAATTATCCAGGAACAGTGTTTGGAAGCTTGGGTCGTGGGCTAGCATGTGAATGAGCGTGGTGGAAGGGTGCAGTGATCCACCAGGCGGCAGGGTGTAAGCGAGGACAGGTAGTGGGGATCATCACTCAAGCCACTTCATCCCACCACCACCTCCCAGACTTGATTATTTCACCTGCTCCTGTAGACGACTTTGCGCAGCTAGGCTTATTTTTATGCTTCCAGCTGTGTTAGTAGATATTGCTCGTTTATTTAATATGAAGAAGGGTTATACTGTGTGTGCATTTATGTGCAAGAGTATGGATTAGAACTACAGAAATTGCACACAACCATTGCCCGCAATTGCAGTACTGCCCTTACACCAAAATCAGCGGGATGGTGGTGGTGGGGGTTTCTCGTGTTTTTGTAGTGTGGGGTTTAGAGTGATTGCCGTGAGGAGTGGGGTGGGTTCACATGGACTGGTGGTGCTAGTGGGGTTTACTAATTACCTAAGACTAGTTACAGGCTCGTGGTGCCCCATCTTCTCAGTACTGTCATATGATGACCAAACCACACATCAGAAGGTGGAGAAACGACGTTTCGCTCCGCCCTGGACCATTATCGACTTGATAATTTGGGCTGGACGGTATAGCCACTGTCTCGCTTCATGCAGGTCGGCGTTCAGTGCCCGACCGTCAAAGTGGTTGGGCACCATTTCTTCCCCCCCCCCCCCTCCCATCACAATTCCTTATCCTGTACTATATAGCCGTAATGGCTCGACTCTGTCCCCTGATAATTCCTTCCTTCCTGCCTGCCTGCCTGCACTGATAATGTTCCAGTACGGACCGAAACGTCATGGTTTGTCCATCTTGTGATGTGTGGGTTGGTCATCATATCTTTAGCCTCGGTATTGTGACTCATCTGTCATATGATGCTTGGAAACTACTGACAGTTTCGGCATCCACCACCACCACCTCGCTTACGTCTACCACTCTGCAAAAGTGAACGTTCACATTTTTTGACAGCTTTGTTTCCGTAGTTTGAATTTATGACCTCATGTTGTTGAAGTTACAGTTTTTAAGATTTTTTTCTCTTGAGTTTTGCCGATTCCCGTACTATTTTGTACGTAGTGATCATATCACGTCTTTTTCTTGTCTTCTAGCTTTATTATATTTAATACCTCTAGCTTCATCTCTTAATGTGATGTCGGCGGTGTTGGCAATGCAATTTGGTAAACAGTTGAATTTAAGGGTTTGGGAGATAAAAGCGACTGAATCAGAATTTAGAATATTTGGATGGTGTGATGGTTAAAGCCCTCGCAAGCAAGAACCACCGTTTACTCTGTGAACCTGAAAATAATTGGGGACCTGGATGTAATTGGGGTGACCTGGTAGGTCGTGATCTAGGGAAAACCATTAAACTTCATACCTATTCTAAGACCAAAATATAAAATCACATAAAATAGTGCTGACATTGGAATAGTATATTATCAACTCGACAAGATGGATAACTGCTGTATTTTACTTCGGGCAGTTAATTGGGTATTTGTAATATTGTTTCTATTGCTTTCTGTGCTACATCGAAGGCCCAATACTTTTCAACACACACTTCCTCAACATATAAGAGAGATAACTGGTCGACCTCTTGGTGCTCAAAAGATAACTTGATAAACAACTTCAAAAGCTGTGATTCATACGTCTGGCTTGCGAACAGCGGCGTCAAGCAGCCTGGTTGACCAGACCACCAACCAGGAGGCCTCTTGGTAAGAGGCCAGACTGGGACCTGGAACGCGTCCCGGTCTGAGACCGGAACGTTGATCTTCGCAATCATCGAGAGGTAACAGAAATATATTAGAGGGATGTGATGTCTGGGAATAGGCTAAATGGTCTTGTAATTACTGTACTAAGATCAAATGAATATAATTGGCATAGCTTTAGTATGTACTCACCTAGTTGTACTTGCGGGGGTTGAGCTTTGGCTCTTTGGTCCCGGCTCTTAACCGTCAATCAACTGGTGTACAGATTCCTGAGCCTACTGGGTTTTATCATACCTATATTTGAAACTGGATATGGAGTCAGCCTCCACCACATCACTTCCTAGTACATTCCATTTATTAACTGCTGACACTGAAAAAATTCTTTCTAACGTCTCTGTGGCTCATCTGGGTACTAAGTTTCCACCTGTGTCCCCTTGTTCGTGTTCCACCTGTGCTGAAGAGTTTGTCTTTGTGCACTCTGTCAATTCCCCTGAGAATTTTGTAGGTGGTTATCATGTCTCCCCTTACTCTTCTGTTTTCCAGGGACGTGAAGTTCAGCTCCTTTAGCCTTTCCTTGTACCTCATTCCTCTCAGTTCCGGGACGAGCCTGGTGGCATACCGCTGAATCTTCTCTAACTTTGTCCTGTGTTTAACTAGGTATGGATTCCAGGCTGGAGCTGCATATTCCAGGATTGATCTGACATAAGTGGTATACAGGGTCCTGAACGATTCCTTACACAAGTTTCTAAAGGCAGTTCTTATGTTGGCCAACCTAGCATATGCCGCTGATGATATCCTTTTGATGTGGGCCTCTGTGGACAGGTTCGGTGTGATATCAACCCCCCAGATCTTTCTCTCTATTTGACTCTTGCAGGATTTCACCTCCCAGATGGTACCTTGTGTTCAGCCTCCTGCTCCCTTCGCCTAATTTCATTACTTTACACTTTAAAGAGTTGAACTTTAGCAGCCATTTTGTAGACCATTCCTCCAGTTTGTCCAGATCATCCTGTAGTCTCTGTCTATCTTCATCTGTCTTGATTCTTCTCATAATTTTTGTATCATCAGCAAACATTGAGAGGAATGAGTCTATACCCTCCGGAAGATCATTTACATATATTAGAAACAGGATGGGTCCAAATACTAAGCCCCGTGGGACTCCGCTGGTGACATCTTGATGTCTTCCCCCCTCACCATTACTCGCTGTTTCCTGTTGCTTATTAAGTACTCCCTTATCCACTGGAGCACCTTCCCTTTTACTCATGCCCATTGCTCCAACTTTTTTAACAGCCTTTTATGGGGTACTGTGTCAAAGGCTTTCTGGCAGTCAAGGAACATGCAGTCTGCCCACCCTTCTCTTTCCTGCCTAATTTTTGTTGCCTGGTCATAGAATTCTATTAAACCTGCGAGGCACGATTTACCATCTCTGAAACTCAAGATAACTCTAGATAACCCATGTTGGTGGTGTGTTACAAAGCTATTTCCCTCCAGATGCTCTACGAGCCTTTTCCTCACGATCTTCTCTATTACCTTGCATGTTATACAAGTTAGAGAAACTGGCCTGTAGTTCAGTGTCTCCTGCCTGTCACCTTTCTTGTATATTGGGACTACGTTAGCTGTCTTCCAACTTTCTGGTAGGTCTCCTGTTTCCAGTGACCTGTTACACACCATAGAGAGTGGCACACTTAAGTGCTTCTGTACCTTCCTTTAGTATCCATGGTGAGATTGTCAGGCCCAACAGCCTTTGTCACATCCAGCTCCAACAGACAGCTTTTGACCTCATCACTGGTGAGGTCAAATTCCTCCAAGGTTGCTTGGTTTGCCGCCTCCTCATTTAGTGCAGGGGCTTCTCCTTGTTCTATTGTGAAGACCTGGAATCTCTTGTTTTCTTCACACACCACCTTGTCATTCTCTGAGTATCTGTTCTCCCCTTTTTTCAGTTTCATCACTTGTTTCTTCACTGCTGTTTTCCTCCTGTTGTGGCTGTGGAGCAGCTTTGGTTGGGTCTTGGCTTTACTCGCGATGTCGTTTTCATACTGTCTCTCTGCTTCCCTCCTCACTCTGAGGTACTCATTTCTGGCCCTCTGGTATCCTGGTTGATACCTGGTTGATGGGGTTCTGGGAGTTCTACTCCCCAAGCCCGGCCCGAGGCCAGGCTTGACTTGTGAGGGTTTGGTCCACCAGGCTGTTGCTTGGAGCGGCCCGCAGGCCCACATACCCACCACAGCCCGGCTGGTCAGGCACTCCTTGGAGGAATGATGGAGGCACAATAAACTAGCCGCCTTCGGCGGCAACAATCAATTCAAAGCTCCAGTTCTATCTTATCAGCAGGGCCACTTCTCCACCTCCTCTCCTTTCCCTCTCTTTCCTTGCTATATAGTAGTCCTTTGGAAACAGCGTCTGTTATGACTCCTGACAATTTTGTTTCCATGAGAGATAGTGTTGAGGTGGCCTTAGTGTGTAGCTTGGTTACTAAATAAACCAGTTTTAGAGTACATCTTGGGTTTGATATACCGTATTAGCGTAACTAAACGTAAAGAAACATAACCTAACCGAACGTAATGAACCTAGCCAAACTAAACGAAATGAAACCTAGCCTAGCGTAATGAAACCTAGCCTAACGCAATGAAACTTGGCCTAACCAAACGTAATGAAACCTAGCCTAACCAAACGTAATGAAACCTAGCCTAACCAAACGTAATGAGACCTAGCCTAACCAAACGTAATAAGACCTAGCCTAACCAAACGTAATGAGACCTAGCCTAACCAAACGTAATGAGACCTAGCCTAACCAAACGTAATGAGACCTAGCCTAACCAAACGTAATGAGACCTAGCCTAACCAAACGTAATAAGACCTAGCCTAACCAAACGTAATAAGACCTAGCCTAACCAAACGTAATGAAACCTAGCCTAACCAAACGTAATAAGACCTAGCCTAACCAAACGTAATGAGACCTAGCCTAACCAAACGTAATGAGACCTAGCCTAACCAAACGTAATAAGACCTAGCCTAACCAAACGTAATGAGACCTAGCCTAACCAAACGTAATAAGACCTAGCCTAACCAAACGTAATAAGACCTAGCCTAACCAAGCGCAATGAAACGTAACCTTGACCTAAGATGGATTTGGAATAGATAATAGCACTAATTAAATAGTGGTTGTGAAGCATTTACCTTCAGGGTACCACCACCACCTCCCTGAGGACAGTTTGATATAGACGAATGAAAACAACTACACTTAAATATGACCTTAAGAAGAGTGGACATAATATTTGGTAGGCGTAGGCCTACTGATATCGACAGTATTTTTGTATGCAGTCCGGTGAATGTACAGACACATTGTTGTGGTGGTGGGAGAGTTGGTTATCATTGGTTATCTAGGCGTGTCCTCTCAACGTTATTGTTGAAGCTGATGACAATCATGCGGTGTGTTTCCCAGGGTCACTAGACGGAAGCACTCGGCGTCTCCCTCACCTACTTTCTTGCCTTGTCACTACATCAGTGACGAGCACCAACTATGTACGCTATAATTTTAGTCTTACATTTTCTTTCGTGTCAAAGCTTATTAGTATCCTGTGTGAGTTATCGTTATCAGCGCCGTCTGTTCTACGGAGTCTCGCTACCGTGTGTGAGACAATTGTTAGCTAGGTCTTTAAGTTTTGGGATCCAAGGCCAAGGCAATAGTTTTAGGAGCAAGAGTATCAATGTTTTAAACTAACAGGTTGATAAATGTTTCCACAGATGTACGCGAATATGAAAGCGATGTTGCGATTAGTAGTATGAATATGGTTTGTATTTTATGGTAGTAGTAGCACCCTTTCCCTTCTTTCCCCATAGTCTTATTAGGGATGTCGTTAATCTGTTTAGTATTAAAATTGATTTTGCTGAATTCTCCCCCAACTGGTCTGGACGGTAGAACGACGGTCTCGATTCATGCAGGTAAACGTTCAATCCCCGACCGTCCAAGTGGTTGAGCACCATTCCTTCTCTTCCCCCCCCCTCGCCCCCCGTCCCACCCCAAATCATTATCCTGATCACTTCCAAGTGCTATATGGTCGTAAAGGCTTGGCGCTTTCCCCCTGATAGTTCCCTTCCTCTGGGATTCGGGACTGGTTGTCCCGAAAGCTACTGGCCCGGAAGCGTTGAAGCCACCACCGGCCCGGAAGCGTTGAAGCCACCACCGGCCCGGAAGCGTTGAAGCCACCACCGGCCCGGAAGCGTTGAAGCCACCACCGGCCCGGAAGCGTTGAAGCCACTATCGGCCCGGAAGCGTTGAAGCCACCACCGGCCCGGAAGCGTTGAAGCCACCACCGGCCCGGAAGCGTTGAAGCCACCACCGGCCCGGAAGCGTCGAAGCCACCACCGGCCCGGAAGCGTCGAAGCCACCACCGGCCCGGAAGCGTCGAAGCCACCACCGGCCCGGAAGCGCTGCAGCCACCACCGGCCCGGAAGCGCTGCAGCCACCACCGGCTAGGAAGCGCTGCAGCCATCACCGGCTAGGAAGCGCTGCAGCCACCACCGGCTAGGAAGCGCTGCAGCCACCACCGGCTAGGAAGCGCTGCAGCCACCACCGGCTAGGAAGCGCTGCAGCCACCACCGGCTAGGAAGCGCTGCAGCCACCACCGGCTAGGAAGCGCTGCAGCCACCACCGGCTAGGAAGCGTTGAAGCCACCACCGGCCCGGAAGCGTTGAAGCCACCACCGGCCCGGAAGCGTTGAAGCCACCACCGGCCCGAAGCGTTGAAGCCACCACCGGCCCGAAGCGTTGAAGCCACCACCGGCCCGGAAGCGTTGAAGCCACCACCGGCCCGGAAGCGTTGAAGCCACCACCGGCCCGGAAGCGTTGAAGCCACCACCGCCCGAAGCGTTGAAGCCACCACCGGCCCGGAAGCGTTTGAAGCCACCACCGGCCCGGAAGCGTTGAAGCCACCACCGGCCCGGAAGCGTTGAAGCCACCACCGGCCCGGAAGCGTTGAAGCCACCACCGGCCCGAAGCGTTGAAGCCCCCACCGGCCCGAAAGCGTTGAAGCCACCACCGGCCCGGAAGCGTTGAAGCCACCACCGGCCCGGAAGCGTTGAAGCCACCACCGGCCCGGAAGCGTTGAAGCCACCACCGGCCCGGAAGCGTTGAAGCCACCACCGGCCCGGAAGCGTTGAAGCCACCACCGGCCCGGAAGCGTCGAAGCCACCACCGGCCCGAAGCGTCGAAGCCACCACCGGCCCGGAAGCGTCGAAGCACCCACCGGCCCGGAAGCGTCGAAGCCACCACCGGCCCGGAAGCGTCGAAGCCACCACCGGCCCGGAAGCGTCGAAGCCACCACCGCCCGGAAGCGTCGAAGCCACCACCGGCCCGGAAGCGTCGAAGCCACCACCGCCCGGAAGCGTCGAAGCCACCACCGGCCCGGAAGCGTCGAAGCCACCACCACGGCTAGGAAGCGCTGCAGCCACCACCGGCTAGGAAGCGCTGCAGCCACCACCGGCTAGGAAGCGCTGCAGCCACCACCGGCTAGGAAAGCGCTGCAGCCACCACCGGCTAGGAAGCGCTGCAGCCACCACCGGCTAGGAAGCGCTGCAGCCACCACCGGCTAGGAAGCGCTGCAGCCACCACCGGCCCGGAAGCGCTGCAGCCACCACCGGCCCGGAAGCGCTGCCGCACCACCGGCCCGGAAGCCTGCAGCCACCACCGGTTCGGAAGCGCTGCAGCCACCACCGGCCCGGAAGCGCTGCAGCAGCCACCACCGGCCCGGAAGCGCTGCAGCCACACCGGCTAGGAGCGCTGCAGCCACCACCGGCTAGGAAGCGCTGCAGCCACCACCGGCTAGGAAGCGCTGCAGCCCCCACCACCGGCTAGGAAGCGCTGCAGCCACCACCGGCCCGGAAGCGCTGCAGCCACCACCGGCCCGGAAGCGCTGCAGCACCACCGCCCGAAGCGCTGCAGCCACCACCACCGGCCCGGAAGCGCTGCAGCCACCACCGGCCCGGAAGCGCTGCAGCCACCACCGGCCCGGAAGCGCTGCAGCCACCACCGGCCCGGAAGCGCTGCCCACCACCGGCCCGGAAGCGCTGCAGCCACCACCGGCCCGGAAGCGCTGCAGCCACCACCGGCTAGAAGCGCTGCAGCCACCACCGCTAGGAAGCGCTGCAGCCACCCCGGCTAGGAAGAAAACAATAGCCTTCGTAGTAGATGCTAAAATATCTATTCTTTAAGAGTTCATAGTACAAATCAGTGTTTATAATTTAAATGATTAAAAACTAGGTGAAAGTAAAATAAAAATTTACCTTCCTGTGTTTCGCCGATGGAGAAGTACAAATGTATAACCCATTTAGACTGACGATTGAATGTTACCCACAGGTTGAGAACACCCCTATAACGTATTAATAAACCTGGGGTGACTGCGCCACCTGTTGGAGTGTGAGCCTAGATTAGATTAGGAGTTGTGACGATTTAACTTAAAGTATGTGTGTGTATATATATAGTTATAGTATATATAATACTATATAATATATATATATGACTATAGTATATTTATATATATATATATAGTATACTATATACACACACGGACACCCCACACACACACACACACACACACACACACCTAACACACACACACACACACCACCTGTGGTGTGAAAAAAAAAAAAAAAAAAAAAACCTAGTAGTTAGCGTAGTTAGTAAAACAGTTGATTAGGACAGTTGATGAGAGTCGGCCAGAAAGAGCACAAGCTCCAACCCCGAAAATACAAGTGAATACATGATAGTGACACTACACCACAACGACCACACACACACACACTACACACGACACACACACCACACACCCACACCCCACACCATCACCACACTAACGTACACCACACACACACACGTACCACGAGATAAGAAATTTAGATGATTGTCATGCCCTTCAAGAAGACTGGATAAAAAAGTATATGGAGCACTCACTTGGCAATGGAATTTATGTTAAAATGTCATGTTATGGAATGTGGAATAGGAGAACATAGACCCCACACAACCTATATATTATGTGAGAAATCTTAAAAGAACTCTGATAAAGAAAGAAATCTAGGGGTGGTTCTAGATAGAAAACTATCTACCTGAAGACCACATAAAGAATATTGGCAAGGAGCCTATGCTATGCTTTCTAACTTCAGAAGCTTTTAAATCATCGATGGGGATATACTAAAGAAATTAGTTCTGGACTTTTGTTAGGCCAAAGCTAGAATATGCAGCTGTTGTTTGGTGCCCATACCTAAGAAGCACATCACAACATATGGAAAAGGTGCAAAGACTGCTACTAAGTGGCTCCCAGAACTGAAGGGTAAGAGCTACGAGGAAAAGGTTAGAAGCATTAAAATATGCCAAACTAGAAGACAGAAGAAAAAGAGGTGATATGATCACTACATACAAAATAGTAACAGGAATTGATAAATCGACAGAAAAGATCTTCCTGAGACCTGGAACTTCAAGAACAAGAGGTCATAGATATAACTAGGCTAAACACAGATGCGAAAAATATATTGAAAAATTCACTTTCGCAAAAGAGTGGTAGACGGTTGGAACAAGTTGGGGGAGAAGGTGGTGGAGGCCAAGACCGTCAGTAGTTTCAAAGCGTTATATGACAAAGAGTGCTGGGAAGACGGGACACCACGAGCGTAGCTCTCATCCTGTAACTACACTTAGGTAATTACACTTAGGTAATTAATTACACACACACACACACACACACACACACACACACACACACACACACACACACACACACACACACACACACACACACACACACACACACACACACACACACACACCACACACACACACACCACACACACACACACACACACACACACACACACACACACACACCCACACACACACACACACACACACACACACACACACACACACACACACCACACACACACACACACACACACACACACACACACACCACACACACACACACACACACACACACACACACACACACACACACACACACACACACCACACACAACACACACAACACACACACACCCACACACACACACCACACACACACACACACCACACACACACACACACACACACACACCCCCCCCACCCCCACCACCCCACCACCCACACCCCCTTCCCAACTTCCCGTCTTCCCAAGATGCTGAAGACGGGACACACGAGCGTAGCTCTCACTGTAACTACACTGGTAATTACACTTGTATTACACACACACACCCACACCACACACACACCACACACCACACACCATACACACTACATATAACTAATACATATATATGCGCGCGAACAAGCCTGATGGTCCCCAGGACTATATGCGACTGAAAACTCTCACCCCAGAAGTGACTCGAACCCAAACTCCCAGGAGCAACCCAACTGGTATCTACAGGACGCCTTAATGCGCATG
>WNGS01165339.1:9117620-9165626 GCA_020271785.1 Procambarus virginalis
GGAATTTTATCATTTTAACGAAGATAAAAAATAATTTTTTGGAATCATATTTTAGTTCATGCGCACAGGGGGAATTTCACAAAGATGATGGGCAGCAAAACACAGCTGCATATTCTAAAAGAGCTTGGCCTAACAAAAGTCATAGAACAATTTCTTTAAGGTTATATCCCCATCCATTATTTAAAAGCCAAGATATGCTGAAGGTAAAAGCATAGCTTATAGCTCACTTGCAAAATATTTTCTTTATGTGGTCTTCAGGTGATAGTTTTCGATCCAGAGAGCCACCCCTAGATCTGCTTTCTTATATCTAAGAACTCTGATAAGAAAGAGGATCTAGGGGTGGTTCTAGATAGAGATAGAAACTATCACCTGAAGACCACATAAAGAATATTGTGCAAGGAGCCTATGCTATGGTTTTCTAACTTCAGAATTGCTTTTAATACTGGATGGGGATATACTAAGAATTGTTCATGACTTTTGTTAGGCCAAAGCTAGAATATGCAGCTGTTGTTTGGTGCCCATATCTTAAGAAGCACATCAACAACTGGAAAAGGTGCAAAGACATGCTACTAAGTGGCTCCCAGAACTGAAGGGTAAGAGCTACGAGGAAAGGTTAGAAGCATTAAATATGCCAAAACTAGAAGACAGAAGAAAAAGAGGTGATATGATCACTACATACAAAATAGTAACAGGAATTGATAAAATCGACAGGAAAGATTTCCTGAGACTGGAGCTTCAAGAACAAGAGGTCATAGATATAAACTGGCTAAACACAGATGCCGAAGAAATATAAGAAAATTCACTTTCGCAAACAGAGTGGTAGACGTTGGAACAAGTTGGGGGAGAAGGTGGTGGAGGCCAAGACCGTCAGTAGTTTCAAAGCGTTATATGACAAAGAGTGCTGGGAAGACGGGACACCACGAGCGTAGCTCTCATCCTGTAACTACACTTAGGTAATTACACTTAGGTAATTACAATAAACTCGGCGCAGCACGGTGGTTAAGGCAATAGGAGGACAGGAGGACATTTGGCCAGACAAATTTATAAACCTCATTTTGAAGACATTCATGTATCAAAATGTCAAAACAGGCAACAAGAAATAAGGGAAGGGGATGTTCCATCAATACTGGATCTAATATTTATCAGGAAAGAAGAAGAGGTTTGACATCCAGTATCTTCCTCCCTTGAGAAAGAGTGATCATGTCCTGTTTGACATTAAATATGCTTTGCAATATATTGGGGACTTAGAAACGGTTTATAAACTTGAAATAGAGAGAGAGATCACTATGTGGAATTAGAACATTTTTAATGGGTATAATTGGACAAACTTGTTGCTAGGCAAGGAAGTAAATGAGATGTATGCCATATTTTGCAAAACATACGATGAAGGCTCACAAACATTCATACCAAAACAGAGATGCAGACATAGGAAACAAGGTGGTTCAACAGAAATTGTGAGAGGGCCAGAGATCAAAAGACACAAGCATGGAATCATTATAGGAAGAGGCCAAACCCCGAAACATACCAGCGATACGAAGATGCGAGAAACAACTACACGTCAGTAAGGAGAGAGGCAAATAGGAACTTTGAGAACTTTGAGAACTTTGAGAACGGTATAGCAGACAGATGTAAATCAGATCCAGGCCTTTTCTATAAATTCATTAAAAGCAAGCTGCAGGTAAAGGATAATATTCAGAGGTTGAAACTGGGGGACAGATACACAGAAAATGAAAATGAAATGTACGAAACATTAAATGAAAAATTCCAAAGTGTGTTTGAACAAAATGAGATCTTAAGGGAACCAGACACAATAAGAATTCCAGGGAATAATATAGAGCACATAGAGGTATCTAGAGACGAAGTGAAACAAATGCTCTTGGAGCTAAGTATGAACAAAGCAGTTGGCCCAGATGAAGTTTCACTATGGGTTCTGAGAGAATGTGCAGCTGAGCTCAGCGTACCACTTCAGCTGATTTTTCAGACATCCTTTATCTTGAGATGATTTCGGGGCTTAGCGTCCCCGCGGCCCGGTCCTCAACCAGGCCTCTCTTTTTTTTGTTACACACCCCCAGGAAGCAGCCCATAGCAGCTGTCTAACTCCCAGGTACCTATTTACTGCTAGGTAAACAGGCCCATCAGGGTGAAAGAAACTCTGCCCATTTGTTTCTGCCTCCAATGGGGACCGAGCCTGGAACCTCAGGACTAAGAATCCGAAGCGCTGTCCACTCAGCTGTCAAGCCTTGTGTACAGGAGTCGTAACAGATATGTGGAAAAAGGCTAGGATAGTTCCAATGTACAAAAGTAGCAGCAGGGAAGACCCCCTCAATTATAGACCTGTATCATTGACAAGTGTAATAGTCAAAATATTGGAAAAAATAATTAAAACTAAATTGGTAGAACACCTGGAGAGAGAGAGTGGGCCAGCCAGAGGCTTAGGGCCCGTGTAGGAATATCTTCTGAAAAAAAAACTGGAGAGAAACGATATAATATCAGACAGACAGTGTGGTTTTCGATCTGAAAGATCCTGTGTATCGAATTTACTTAGTTTCTTTGATCGAACTACAGAGATTTTACAGGAAAGGGATGGTTGGGTTGACTGCATCTATCTGGACCTAAAAAAGGCTTTCGACAGTTCCACATAAGAGGCTGTTCTGGAAACGAACACATTGGAGGGGTGACAGGTAAGCTGCTAACATGGATGAACAATTTTCTGACTGATAGAAAAATGAGGGTAGTAATAAGAGGAAGTGTTTCGGACTGGAGAAATGCCACAAGCGGAGTACCACAGGGTTCAATTCTTGCACCAGTAATGCTCACTGTCTACATAAACGATCTACCAGATGGAATATAGAATTATATGAACATGTTTGCTGA
Source organism: Procambarus virginalis (assembly GCA_020271785.1). Classification (NCBI taxonomy): domain Eukaryota; kingdom Metazoa; phylum Arthropoda; class Malacostraca; order Decapoda; family Cambaridae; genus Procambarus; species Procambarus virginalis. The sequence continues at coordinate 9,120,495 of WNGS01165339.1, forward strand.
TGATGCTAAGATAATAGGAAGGATAAGTAACTTAGATGATTGCAGACGAGGAGTCACAATAACGTGGCTGAAATATAGAGGTGGCACCAGCTATTCGTGCCCGTGCCACCTCTTGGGTGCTTAATCTTTATCAATGTTTATCATCTTTCCCTCATCACAATCGACTTGAAAATGGACCAGGACAGACCAAAATGTTGTCGTCCCTTCACTTTCTAGTGTGTGGTTTGGTCAACTTAGATGATTATAATGCCCTTCAAGAAGACCTGGACAAAATAAGTATATGGCGCACCACTTTGCAAATGGAATTTATTGTAAATAAATGCCATGTTATGGAATGTGGAATAGAGCAGACCCCCACACAACCTATAAATTATGTGGAAAATCTTTAAAGACTTCTGATAAAGAAAGAGATCTAGGGGTGGTTCTAGATAGAAAACTATCACCTGAGGACTACATAAAGAACATTGTGCGAGGAGCCTATGACACGCTTTCTAACGTCAGAATTGCTTTTAAATACATGGATGGTAAAATACTAAAGAAATTGTTCACGACTTTTGTTAGGCCAAAGCTAGAATATGCAGCGGTTGTATGGTGCCTGTATCTTAAGAAGCACATCAACAAACTGAAAAAGAAGCAAAGACATGCTACTAAGTGGCTCCCAGAACTGAAGGGTAAGAGCTAGGAGAAGTTATCTTGAGGTTATCTTGATACGATTTTGGGGCTTAGTGTCCCTGCGGCCTGGCCTTGACCAGGCCTCCTTTTTGTTACACACTCCCCAGGAAGCAGCCCGTAGGAGCTGTCTAACTCCCAGGTACCTGTTTACTGCTAGGTAACAGGGGCATCAGGGTGAAAGAAGCACTTTGCCCACTTGTCTCCGCCTCCACCGGGGATCGAACTTGGAACCTCAGGACTACGAATCCGAAGCACTGTCCAACCACTGTCAGGCGCTTAGAGGTTAGAGGCTGTTAGGAGATTAGAGGCAGTAAATATGCCAAAACTAGAAGATAGAAGAAAGAGAGGAAATATGATCACTGTGTACAAAATAATAATAGGAATTGATAAAATTGATAGGGAAAATTCCTTGAGACTTGAAACTTCAAGAACAAGAGGTCATAGATTTAAACTAACTAAACAGAGATGCCGAAGAATTATAAGAAAAATCACTTTTGCAAACAGAGTGGTATACGGAACAAGTTATGTGAGAAGGTGGTGGAGGCCAAGACTGTCAGTAGTTTCAAAGCGTTATATTACTGGTAACAAACTGTATACTCTTTAAGAGTTGTGTGTCCTCGTGACCATCCTCCTACCACCGTAACCGGCGATGGGAAACGGCTCTGGCGAGGTTGCGTATTGGCCATATTCGCTTAACTCATGGTCACTTGATGGAGCACCGCCCTGCTCCTTATTGTCCAAATTGCATTGTCCCTCTTACGGTCGCGCATATCCTTGTTGAATGTCCTGACTTCCGGGACGAGTGTGTGTCTTGTTTTCCGACTGTCCTCCGCGGTCGCTTGTCCCTCGATAGTATTCTTGGTGACTCAGATACTTTTGATGTTGTTGGCCTTATGCGTTTCTGTTCTCATATTGGCATCCTTGGTGATATTTAGCGCCATCTGATTATCCCGCACATTTGATGGTGCTACATAGCCTTCCCGGCTTGGTGCCTTCTTTTGATAATTACTTACTACTTCAAAGCGTTGTATGACAAAGAGTGCTGGGAAGACAGGACACCACGACCGTAGCTCTCATCCTGTAACTACACTAGGTAATTACACTTAGGTAATTACACACAGTAATGCCATCTTTCATAAAAAATCTAACAGATTAGAAAAAAGTTTATGCCATTATTAATTTATCATGTTATTCCTAAATGTTAGTCATTATTCAAGTACTATGAAAATGAGTCTACTAGTCTATGAAACCGTGAAACAAAAAAAAAGTTACATAATTATTATTTATGGATATTCATTTATGATTGAATTAATGATGTGGTAACGCTGCAGTGCTGCTGACCTCCTCTACTACTAGTACTGGATGGAGGACCCAGGACCGGGAGAACGCTGTGTTTGGTGTCCATATTTCTAGCAAAATTATTTATTCTGTACTCAGTAATAATAACAAATATTATTGAGTGGACATTCCAGCATCAGAATGCTTTCCACAATATATTTACTTATTTGAATTACTGTACAGTATTTATATATACAAGAGTTCTTACAGTCTTGTACAGCCACTTTTCAGTGTCAGAATTTTTTCAGTGTCAGAGTAGTTAAATGGAATGCACTAGGAAGTGATGTGGTGGAGGCAGACTCCATACACAGTTTCAAATGTAGATATGATAGAGCCCAGTAGGCTCAGGAATCTGTACACCTGTTGATTGACAGTTGAGAGGCGGGACCAAAGAGCCAAAGCTCAACCCCCGCAAGCACAATTAGGTGAGTACTAGCATGCATAGCATTTTGGGCAAATCCTTAATCCTAATTTTCACACACACACATCCCCAGGAAGCAGCCAGTAGCAGCTGTCTAACTACCAGGTACCTATTTACTGCTAGGTGAACAGGTGCATTAGGGTGAAAGAAACTCTGCCCATTTGTTTCCGCCTCCTCCAGGGATCGAACACGGACCCTTAGGATTATGAATCCCGAGCGCTGTTCACTCGGCCATCAGGCCCCCAAATATTGTATATTTGTTTACTCTGAGCCATATTTACATGATTTTGGAAAAAGGGGAGTAACCCAAGTTGTTTGTTTTCATCTTACATTAGGCAGTGGCATATAATTTTATTCTGTAGGAGGGCAGATGAGGTTTTGAGGGACAGGGTTTTCAAGCGGTAAATGCCACTTGAAAATCTCGAACCCCCCAGTAAATTCAGAATGGTTTATACAATTTAATTAAATTATATGTTAACTAAATAAATACAGTATACTGTATTTTAATTTGCAAGAGAATAGTTTTTATATGGTAAGAAATACTTACCTTGCTTTTCAGAAATACATGCAACTGCTCACAACACTAACCACAAACTACACCTCATTTTACATGCATAAATCACACAATATTCTAACATACACAGTAAGTCCACTACGGGCTCACCATAGCCCGTGCTACTTGCCCCGCTTCTGTGCCAGGTAAGTTACGAGCTCACCATAGCCCGTGCTACTTGGAACTTGTTCCGAGTAGCTGAATCTATAACAACAACAATAATAACATACACATCATATTCAGGCTCAACATCACACACACATGCTGCCACAAACACCTGACATTGACAAAGTATAATCTGACTCTTAGTTCCATACCTACCCTCAGCTTCCCTCACTACCCTCATCTTATAAAAATCACTTTAACAACACTGTTGAGTATTCATATTGTGTCTAATTCTGTTATGCTTATGCAGTATATTGAGAGTAAGGAAAAAGGAAACCAAAAGAACTTTGATATGCATCCCTTTTTCTTTATATAACATTAAGTTCATTTTGTGCAAATTTGATTTGAACAAGGTTTTCATTAACATCTGTTATGCAAATTGAGGATCTGTTGTGTTGCCGACTATGAAAAGGACTTGAAACATATCACTTCAGCACAACAAATTATATTCCAAATTGTCCATATTATGAATATTAATTTTAATTTTAATTTCAGTTAGAACAAATACAATTTTATAATTTAACATTAGCAGGTCATTAGCAGTTTTAATAATACAGTTATGTATTACAATCTTTATGAAATTTATATTCACTAATCTCTTACCCTATTTTTTAAAATTAAAGCCCTTGATATACGGTACATGGACATAATCAAACTTTGTATACATTATGTGCAAGTGAGAATGCAAATGACTGAATAAATATTTAATGGAAAACTGTATTTGTAGTTCATACATTTAATGAAAAGTGATAAACTAACTGAATACAAATGTACGAGTGTCACATTGGAGATATGTCAAGGTGAGAACTTTCACCTAGCAGAAAATGTTTCGCCACTCAAAATGAAGCATTGTTTTATTGTTGGATATTATATTTGTAAATAATGGACGTTTTTATCAAAGCATTAATGTACATATGTAGTTGTTAGTAGTTTTGTTTATGATTAACTTTTATGGACATAGTTTTAAAAGTACTAGTTCATGACAGGCAATACTCATAATATATATAATGTAAAAAATGAAGGAAATTGTTAATTACCATAATTTTTGGCTGTCATATATGTTAGCCACTTGTTGAACTGTCACTATTTAGATATGAATATTATTCACTCCTGTATGTCACATTCAAGTATTTTGCAATGTACAATACTGTACATTCTCTGGAAGTTTCAGAAAACTTTACAGAAAAATAACAGCAAAGCAAGCATTGTTTTGCCTAAGCCATAAATTAGCTTGAGAGATAACTGAACGTCATTCTGAATTTCTTTAATAAAGTCAACCACTTAAAGGTGAAAATTTTAGAACATTTTTAGCTCACTCTATCACCCATATTTTTGTTGCATTTTCACTCATAAAATAATATGTATGCTAATCACTACCTTAAGATGAATTTATTTTGTTTTGCATAAGTGTTCACTTTGTGAAAGAGGTTTAAATAATTTTTATGTATGTCAATAATGAAATAATATTTATTCCAATCCTTTACTCATTCGTTTAAGTCCTGTCCAATACAATACACTATATTGCTCATTAAATTTGTACGAGTCCAAACATGAGAGTTAAATGGTAGTAGTATTCAAGTACTGTTTATATCTAAAAGAAAGAATGTCTGTGTCTATCTATCCAAGGCTGGAGGACAGATGCTTAAATGGGGTATATTGTGTCATACAACCTCATGCAACTTTAAATGGTGATATGTGATTGTACGGCGAGTGTCGTAAGGTGCATGGGGTCAATCTCCATACACTCCACTAATCACTTGAGAATGATTGGCCCATATGGTCTACTGCAGATTATTTAAGGTGCAACCCGTCCTCAGACCAAGTCCATTCCATCCATCGGTCGACCCCACAAAGACGCATCCATACATTTTAACATGCTGTACATTCAAAACAGGGATTTTTCTCAAATATAAATTAATATTATTATATATTAGCATATTGTGCACATTTGGGCATTGGTTAGGGAAGATTAGGTGTTTTAAGTTCTGTTGGCGATTATTTGTATTACAATGTTGTGGTTCCAACAAAAGTCGTCAGCGAAGCACTTGTTCTCGAAGTGTTCAGACATCATCAGTTGTGAGTTGTATGTAAACCATTTTTCATTCATAAACAAGGGGTTTGGCAAGTGCATTGAATGGACTTTGGCCTTTGTTTTTGAGGATGGGCTGTAAGGTGCTCCATTTTATTCAAAAGCCCCATCCATTCACCCATTTGACACTAGACATATCTCTCAATTGTTTGCCTTATTTGGAAAAAATCGTGAGTCTCTTAGTTTCTGAAGGTAAAGACCATGCAGGACACCCAGGCACTATAGATGCTGATCACACGAACGGACACAAAGCACCACAAGGGATAAATGTGGCCTTGTGCAAATTTGAAGAATTTTAGGAAATGATGAAAATTGTAAATCAAGATATTAATCAAGATGAAAGTCAGGCAGTTTAACATTAGTTAACATGACAATGGAAATATTGTAGTGGATTGATTTCTATATTTTTAAGATGCAGTTGATTGATAAATTAGCTCAATTTGGAGGCAACAAATTTTCAACTTAAGTGCTAAACTAGGAAATATTGAAACATATTGGTTAGTGACTAGATTAATGCAGAAAATGAGGTTATGCAACAATGGAATTACATTCCTTAAAATTTTGAGTGTCTGCAAAATCTTGTAATGTCAGTATTAACAGTACAGTATTTTCATCAACATATGCACGAGTCATTTTTTAGTGATGCGTTACAGTAACTGGGTCCTTTTCATTCAAACTTTCTATCAGGCCTTAGAGCCTCTTCTTACCAGATCCAACCCAAAGTCTTAGGCAAGTTATTAAAAACTGACAGTAATAGTCAGTCCAATGGGAATGTATGGTAAAACAACACTAAACAAAACCATCACCACATGTACTTCTTAACTATATACACTTATTGCGTATTTACAACACAGATAACACCGTGGGTGTCACTTTCACACAGGACACTCCAAAAGAACTTCTGCGATATTCTCTCCCGGGAGTGCGAGTCCACTTCTATTTTCCATTGAACAATATTCAAGGTTTCCTTCCCTGAGCCTTTCTTCTACAGTACTCACACTAGCAAATCCACTTTTCTCAGCAATTCGTGGGCCAGTTCTCCACAGTATTATCACAGTTTCAAAACACTACCTCGAAACTCCAGCAACACGCTGGCTGGCGTCCTCTGAAGGCTTCACTTCTATCAATCCTTAACTTAGAGGGCAGATGGATGCTAATTCCATCAAGTAACACAACTGGACTACCCCGGGATATTTCTGTCCAATCGCTAATAACTCGCTGGTTACCACAGACAATTCATTGTCTCCACTGACTAGGCCCTACTTGTTCCCAATGAAACAAGTCTTATGTTCAGGACTGCCCTTGCTGGTCACTCCGGGTGAATTGACTCTTGTCGACTAAGGTCACTTGGTCACTTCTGAGGAATAAAAATTGTACAGTAGAGTAAGAAGGAAACAAGTGTCAGTAAAATCACAGCCTTCCACCAGGGAACAGAAAATGAGGTCAGGTATGCTCAACAGATGGCACTGACATTGTCACATGATAATCTTTTCAAATCTAATTACTGTACAGTATTAGAGTAGTCTTGTACTGATGAACCCGCTCCCTTTCCAGCCTGTTGTCGTCGTGAGGGGGCTTGGTGGGCGGCTGACAGGGTGTGATGTTCCGTGGGACAGTCCTCTGGCCTTTTGAAGCCTTATGCTCCTGCTGCCGTCTTCACTAATTGTGCTCGAAGCTATTTCCTCTTCCTTATGTTTAAATTTCCTCCCCCTTCTTCTCCTTTCTAATTGTCATTTCCCACCGACTTTTTTGCCATTCTTGATTATTCTTTTGGACATCTTCTGTTTTTGATGCCTGGGTGTTCGGGGAGGCACACTCTCTCACCCGTAGAACTGTGGTACCCGATGTTTTGAGCGAGGGTACGCTTTTATTGTCAATCCTCACCTTCGTTGTTGAACTCGATCTCAGTGGACTGACGGTTCTTAACACTATCGCGCCGCCAACTTAGAGGTCACGCCTCCGGCGTGCGGGGGAGCACGCGGGCAAACGCCCAAGGTGACACTGAAATGTGTATACTCGTTTCAGTTTTCTCACCTTAATTCTTGTGCTACGTCATTTGTTTTGGTATCATTGTGTTTGCAATAGAATTCCCTACAGGTGTATATACATATAATGTCCAAAAGCCTAGCGTGACTCCCAACAGCAAAGCCTAAAGTCTGCAAAAGTTACCTGTGAGCGCACAAAATCAGTAAAATGTGGATACTCGTTTCAGTTTTCTTGCCCTAATTTTCGTTCTACGTCGTTCGTTTTGGTATCATTGTGTTCGCAATTAAATTCCATACAGGTGTATATGCATATAACGTACAAAAGCCCGGCGTGCCTCCCCGCAGGAAATAAGCCAATATTGACTGTAAGCAAGTGTGAAAACAAGTTGTATGTTGACACTGGCTTCCTGTCTCTCCAGGACCGCCGTGATCGCTACTGTCTTCGCTATCTTGCGCGGTCCTTACAACATCCTTCCTCTCGCCTCTGTCGTGCTTTAACTTTTACCCCTACTGCGGTTGCTGTTCCTCTTCACCACCTCCCTCTTTCTGTCCGGTTATCTCGCATACAGGATTCTCTTTCCGTTCGTGTTTCTAATGTTTCTCCTCGTGTTGTTCCTTCTTTGCCCCCATGGAGTCCCCCTTTTGCAGTTTTGTACATCCTTGACCCGCATCACTAAGGCTTTTACCCCTCCTACGGTTCTAAAACGCCTTTTCCTTGAGCACTTTTCTTCTCACTCCCGTTCCGTTTCTGTCTTCACCGATGGGTCCAAGTGTGCGGACGGTGTTGGCTACTCTGTTGTTTTTCCTGATCGCACTTATATGTGTCGCTTACCTCCAGAGACTAGCATCTTTACAGCGGAGATTTATGCTATTCTCTATGCTCTTCGTCTCCTGCTTTCTCGTTGTCAGTCTTCCTTTGTAGTTTTGTTGACTCTCGTAGTGCCCTCATGGCTTTCGGGTCCTTTAATCCGGTTCATCCAGTAGTTGTCGAGATCCAGCATTGGCTGTTTCTTGTTCACAGTAAATTTAAGTCGGTTGAGTTTTGTTGGGTTCCCAGCCATATTGGTGTGTCTTTATATGAGCGTGCGGATGCTGCCGCCAAGGAAGCTGTCGGCCCTTGTCCCATCTCTCGTAATGGTATTCCATATTACGACTTTTACCCGGTTATCCATTCCTCCATCCTTACCTGTTGGCAGCCTTCTTGGTCGTCTGTTACTGGTAACAAACTACGTACTCTTAAATGTTGTGTTTCCTCGTGGCTGTCCTCCTACCACCGTAACCGGCGATGGCAGACAGCTCTGGCGAGGTTGCGTATTGGCCATACTCGCTTAACCCATGGTCACTTGATGGAGCGCTGCCCTGCCCCTTATTGTCCTTATTGCATTGTCCCTCTTACGGTCGTGCATGTCCTTCTTGAATGTCCTGACTTCCAGGACGAGCATGCTTTCCGACCGCCCCTCGCGGTCGCCTGTCCCTCAATAGAATTCTTGGTGACTCGGATACTTTTTATATCGTTCGCTTTATGCGTTTTGTTCTCGTATTGGCATCATTGGTGATATTTAGCGCCCTCTGATTATTCCGCGCATTTGATGGTGCTACATAACCTTCCCGGTTTGGTGCCTTCTTTTGATAATTACTTAGAATATCTGGGAAAAGTTTGGAGTTCAAGTGATTTGTTGTAGAGCAATGCAATGGTAGGGGCTAAAGATCTGGAGGCTTTTTTGTAGATTAGAGTTGGTATCTCTGCAAGGGCACTAGACTTGGTCTCAAGGGAAAGGATTACCTCATTTACATCAGTGGAATTAGCGGGCGTTAGGTACAGAGACTGTGGGTAGTTACCTGTAAGATAGTCCTGAACATTAGTACTGGAAGATAGAATATCATTAGCAAGGGATGACCCAATGGATGAGAAGAACCTATGTAATTCAATAGCAGTATCAGTGGCTGAAAGCAGACCATTGTTATTGGACAGGATTATTGGTTTGTTATTTAAAATCTTTTTTTATCCCAATATTTGTGAAATTGTGCTCCATGTTTACTTGATGTTGCCCTTTGAGTAAATTTATCTTCCTAGTATTTAATTTTGGCGCTTCTAATTATTTTAGATAGTAATGAGTAATTCTTTGAAAGTTCTTTGGAGACGATACCTAACCTATACTTCTTCTCAAGTTCATGTTTTTTATTAATAGATTTAAGTATCTCCTTTGTAAGCCAAGGATTGTTTAGCCTTTTAGTTGTGACTTGTTTCGTTAGCATAGGACAGTGGGTGTTATAAAGGCTGAGAGTTTTTTTTAAGAAATGATTGCACTGCTAGGTTGATCAGCACTCAAATGTTCCCAGAGGAACAGGAAACAGGCAGAAAACACCAGAAAAGCAAAGAAACGACAACAGGAGAATAAAACCCCTGAAACAAGGTGAAAACTCACCCAAGACGCTCGCTCGCACACCCAGGCGCATGTAAACAAACTGCAAAGCCACCCTGGTGGCCATGCCGGGAAACCGACAGAAGAAAATGACCACCAGAACAGAGGGCTGTGCTCGACGCAAAAGATACGAAAACACGCCAGCAAAAGTGGGAAGCAAGCAGACTGGATGGGTGAAAAACTCCGCCCGAAAGCAGAAAACCCAGGCAGGGGCAAACTGCCCCAGAACTGCTAGCAGGCATCCCTCACAGCCCCGGGAACCAGCAACAGAGGCCCCGGGGCAGAGCCGTCCTCCAAGCCCTCCACCCTTAAAGAAAAGGAAGTCTATGAGAAAGGCAGCAAGAAAGGGCCGCTGGTAAGACCCAGAAGCCTTGGCAGGAGGAACAGGCTCGAAAACCTCCGTCCCCAACCCGAACGGGGCAGCCCCCGAAAAGCGCCCGCGTCTCGGCCCCAGCTAAACCCCGCCCCGACCCCGAAACCCGCAGACGGTCCGGAGCCGGGAACAGGGAGGGAAAGGGGCGAACAGCACCTAACCAAAACGGGGTGGCCTTGAGGCATCCGAGTGGGAAACCAACCTAGCGTGTTGCAGCAACCTAACCTAGCCTACAACACAGATGCTGCCTGTACTCTGAACAGTAATAACATCAGGAGAGTACTGGAGAACAAGCAGAGAATCTCTTTCGCAAGACTCCAGGTCAAGGTGTCAGTGACCCAACAGGCAACATGATGGAGGTAAAAGTGGCGAATGTCACCCGGAGACAAGGGCACAGCAACCAACAATCCCGTATAAGACAGGTTGGAACCCGGAAGACACATTCAATGGTCCACCGAGCCCAGACAGGGGTTTCCAGGGCCCATAGGCTGACTGCTACGGGAAGCCCGGGTAAGGTGTTGCTAACCGGTTAAGAAACCCAAAATAACAAGAGGGTAGATGATAGCACTGAAAACCCCTGCGACGCGTACAATCACGTGTACTTGAGCTATGGGTGTGACATGTCAATCATGGCATGATTTACATGTCATGATTGAGAAGACCATCTCAATCTTTTATAATTTTTTTTTTTTTTTTTTTTTTAAATGCCTGTGGGTGTTGAAAGCCAAATTGCCCAGACCAGCTTAGGGGTTAAGGGTTAAAATGTGCCATTTGTACCTAAAATATGTGTAAAGACTTGACAAACTTTACTTTTATCTGAACATGAAGAGCATCATACAAAGAGGATGGCTAGAAAAGAAGCCGTTAGTAAAATTTGAGAATAATCTATTCATGAAATTACATCTTTCACTTTAAGGGCATCAGTACAACATTCCATAAAAATATTAATATTGATTTATAAACACTATATTAATACTTTTCTCAACACAGTTTCAGCCCACCCCAAAGACACATGTTTGTCATGTTAAAATCAGCTGCTTATAATAATTATAAACTTTATGTAAATATTTACACAAACTACAATATTTAAAAACTCTGACTTAAGGCCTATTTAAAGTACAATATTTAATATTCATAAAGTGGATATGAAAAAAGAAACTATCAACAAGTAATGCAGTTATTGTAGCTATCTTCACATATACATTTTTTGAGGCTCATGGCTTGTACATTTGTGTGAATAATGCATGCCTGGCTAGAACCAACACTATCACAGTAGCCAGCTGTTGATACAACAGATATACAAGAGGAGGGAAAGTGTGTTAGTGTCCCAGCTGAAGTCTTAACCCATTACTACAATATTACTCCATTTACATGTCACTTATTCTACTCTTAATAAAATCTGAAACAAGCTAATCCTAAATACTGTATTAATATAAAAGCAACTGCAATATATTTCATAGGAATGTTAATCTTGTGTATATTTTTTATTTGTAAATTTGAAAAATCTGACTACTGTGTTAATATATTTGTCTATTTTTTATTGTATACTAAAACATTTAATTTATTTGTGTGGTTACCTTATCACTGTTTAAAAGTACATCTTTCTTTTGTGTTAATGAGCACACATTCAAGTATTCAATGCACAAGATACACATGAGTATGTCATGGACACAAGTGAGATATGCACATATGCATAAAATAGATAATAAATAATTATGATTTTTATTTGTAATTGACTATTCTATGGCAGTGAGGTAGAAACTCCTCTCCAATAACATGCAAGACTCCATCCATAACCTGGTTCAGGTTAGTACCATGTCTCCAATTTCTTTTTGAAAATCACATCTTTACCATCAAGAGAATACAATTTTCATTATAGCATTTCTTGACTTTTTGTCTTCAAAATTCCTTCCACATGCCAATTATCAGTCCCCAAAGGCTCTTGATCTATGTAAGAAAATCCGGGCGGATTAAAAGCTTCCATAGGTTGCAACTCCTCACCACTGACTAAAGAATTTGTACTACCCTTTGCGTCCAGGTTCTTTGCACCAATATTATTTGTACTTGAGCTATGGGTGTTGGTGATGCACCAGCCCCGTGTCTGCTCCACCTCCATTGTCACTACCACAAACAACTCTTTGTCTTTGTTTCTTAATTCTTCTCGTAGGTAATTGATTAATTCTTGCTCCTGAAATTAAAAATATTAATGATCAGAAATATAAAATTCTTCAAAATAATCAAAACACTGTACCACAGTATTCTGAATACCACAGAATTACACAAAATAATAATTTAAGAATCACTAGGGGTATATCGTTTCATAATTTCATCCTCGGCCTTGAGGGGTATAATGAAAGGAGAAAAAGTGAATTTATCATTCTTAACAACCTTTAATCCATTTTGGTAAGTCAGTAATTATCACTCGCGCTATCCACTACAAATGATTAACTACTGTACTGTAAATTATAATTTCATAAAATAAAACTCACTTTCCCAATAATTTCTGGCGTTTCTAATTTTGAATCCAAGTTATAGTATATGCCTCTTATATTGCGGATAGCAATCCAGTGTTTGCGTCGTAATGGAAGCTGCACAGGTCCAAGGCGATACTCCGATGGTACATTTAGGATGAATCCAACTACTTTATCCAGTACAATGACTTGAGGGTCTCTGAAAAGTTAATAAAAAATAGATATTATTATTTATTGAGTAGCATTGAATTCCCTGCAGCTATACGAATTACATGCAAACCTGCAGGGGTACTCAACTTTCAATTATCTACTTACCTGTGGTTTCATGGTTTCTCATTTGGTTAGGCATGCTTAAATACAAGCATAAAACATACAAATTTTTATATTCATATTAAAATATAAAAATAACATTTTATATTCATGTTTAAAAATAAGCCAGATCATCTCTACTTTGATCAATGTAGATAGGTACATCACCTATCTTCAACAAGTTTTCAAAAAACCAGCGTTGAATGTAATGAAACGCCATTTTATGGGCGAGTCCTGGAGGCTCCCCAGAGCTATCCAAGCTGATATGGATATCCCTAACTTTGGCATCAGTCGATGTGGGTGGAGTTCTAGGCCAACTGGGGACCACGAGCCAGAACCTGGCCCCCCTCTGAGAGGCACGAGGAGCAATGGCCTATAGAAATGCATGTGATTTTGGAGCATTCTATATCTGCCATCAACCAGGGCAGGCACCCAGAAAGGTAAGCGCCCCAAAACAAACCCCTATTCTGGTTAAAAACAACGAAAATAGACAAACGAGTGGACAGAAAACTCTAAATTTTAACGGGCAAACAAGCATGACCTCACACGAGTTGCATTATGTTAATAAATGCCATGTTATGGAATGCGGAATAGAAGAACATAGACCTCACACAACCTATATAATATTATGTGAGAAATCTTTTAAAGAATTCTGATAAAGAAAGAAATCTAGGGGTGGTTCTAGATAGAAAACTATCACCTGAGGACCACATAAAGAATATTGTGCGAGGAGCCTATGCCACGCTTCTAACTTCAGAATTGCTTTTAAATACATGGATGGCGATATACTAAGGAAATTGTTCACGACTTTTGTTAGGCCAAAGCTAGAATATGTAGTGGTTGTGTGGTGCCCATATCTTAAGAAGCACATCAACAAACTGGAAAAGGTACAACGACATGCCACTAAGTGGCTCCCAGAACTGAAGGGCAAGAGCTATGAGGAGAGGTTAGAGGCATTAAATATGCAAAAACTAGAAGATAGAAGAAAAAGAGGCGATATGATTACTACGTACAAAGTAATAACAGGAATCAATAAAATCGATAGAAAAGAATTCCTGAGACCCGGAACTTCAAGAACAAGAGGTCATAGATTTAAACTAACGAAACAAAGCTGCCGGAGAAATATAAGAAAATTCACTTTTGCAAATAGAGTGGTAGACGGTTGGAACAAGTTAGGTGAGAAGGTGGTGGAGGCCAAAACCGTCAGTAGTTTCAAAACGTTATATGACAAAGAGTGCTGGGAAGACGGGACACCACGAGCGTAGCTCTCATCATGTAACTACATTTAGGTAATTACATGTTTACACTGCACATAAACCAAAACAAACACCCTCGGAGCATGCGCCTGAGGACCGAGATGCAACACCTAACCCTCGGGAAGGGTGCCTACAAGGTGTATTAAATGAATACTGTATTAGTAATGCGAGACAGAGTATGGAGATAAGATGTAATGATGAAATGATGAGATAAAATATCGAAAAACGATAAGTAGTACGGAAGAGGACCAACGAGTCCCAGAAAGGAATAGAGGTGAGCCTCACCAGTTGACGACAGATATTCCAACAATATCCAAAGAATCGAAGATCTTCCCGAACCTCCGAGACCCCTGAGAAACAAGCACAAAAGCACGGAGGCTCACATGGGCCCAGTGGCATTCGCAACCAATGGTCATGCAGGATCCCGAGACAATGAGAACACGATGGCAACTTGATGTTGAAGAGTACATGTCCTAGGAAAGAAGGAAGAGAAGTGGTAAAATCACCCACAGGAAGAACGGAACCGATGGACCCGAAGGGACACAGAAGCGAACCCGAGGAGGGGCCGACGCCCAAACTAGTACTCAGAGGGGGGGAATGGAAAACCCACTCCTTGTAACCAAAAGCCCCACCCAGAGGGTTGGAAAACCCAGGCAGGGTCCAATGGGGCCCAAGGTCACCAACCAGCCCCTCCCCAAGGCCAGGAACCTCCACATCAGGCCCCGGGGGGGTGAGGCATCCTCCCAAGCCCCAGCCAAACAAGAAAAAGCTGGGGCGGCCGAAATAGCAGGAAGAGAATGAACCCACTGGTAAGACCCCAGAGCTACGGGTGGAGGAACAGACTCGAATGCCTCCAATGCCACCCAGGATGGGGCAACCCCCAAAACTGCCCGAGTCTCAGAAACCTCTAAACCCTGCCATGTCCCCAAAGTCCTCAGATGCTACAGAAACGGAAGCAGGAGGAACGGAAGGGACCGAATGAACCACAGCCAGGGAAGAACGAGGGGGCGCAGACAGAGCCAAGGCCAAAGCAAATAACACCCCCAAAGTCTGGGTCCCTATAAACAAAACGGGGCAGCCTCAGGGCATCCGGGGAAGCAACCAAACAAGCGCGCTGCAACAACATAAACCTATCTTGCAAGGCACGAGGTGCCTGCATCCAAATAATATCAGATTGGGTGGATAGAGGCACAAATAAGCAACAAAGCTCGCAGGACTCTGGGTCGAATGTGTCACCGACCCAACAGGCAGCATGACAGAGGCAAAAACAATGAGCGTCACCCTGAGACAAGGTAACAGAGCAACCCTAAAACTCGCAAAAAGCGAGAGGGGGACTCAGGAGTCACATCCAATGGACACGAGTGCCCCATGGGGTTTCCTAGGGCCCCTAGACTGGGTCTGCTAAGGGTTATCCCAGGCAGGGTACTGCTAACCGGTGCCCAAGCTACCAATCAACACTGCTAATGCTGAACCCCCAGGACATTTCCACTCACGAAAGCGAAGCAGGGGGTACCACAAACACAACACCAAGGCAGGGACCCCCCCCCCACACCAGGCAAAACAAATAAAAACTAGAAAAACCTTGCAAGAGGACAGCGTACCCAGAGGGAACAGAGCCGGTCGCTATTATGGGTGAAAACTAGCAATGCAGTATCCCGCACCCCTACCAGTGCAAAAACTACCACTTACCCCATGGCAAACTAGGGAGAAACCCCCAAAACACTCGGGGCAGTCAATTGCCAAGCAGCAATAGACCAACAGAGGTAGACCCAAAGGGATTTGAGGAAGGGAACCCCAAGCCCCTACGGTGGTATTTACAAGGCAAGGCACTCGGGGAAGGTGACCCTAAGGACATGCAGCCCGAATACCTGAGAATACTACTCCCAGCTCGCATGCCGTAAGAGCAGTACTAAAACAGAGAACAGCACAACAAGAGTCCGGAGCTGGAGCCACAACGACCAAGCCTTATCCGATCAGCCGAAGAACTGAAGGGTGAATCGCCAGCGCGGGGCTGTGAAGGGGCTCCCCCTTCCCGCTCCCGGGGAGGGGGGAGCTGCAGAGACATGCGGTGCGGCTCGTGTGACGTCATGCTTGTTTGCTCGTTTTCATTTGGGGAGTTCTCTACACTCGTTTGTCTATTTTCATCGTTTTTAACCAGAATAGGGGTTGTTTTGGGGCACTTACCTTTCTGGGTGCCTGTTCTGGTCGATGGCAGATATAGAATGCTCCAAAATCACATGTGCATTTCAATAGGCCATTGCTCCTCGTGCCTCTCTGAGGAGGCCAGGTTCTGACTCGTGGTCCCTGGAAGGCCTAGAACTCCACCCACATCAACTGATACAAACGTTAGGGATATCCATACCAGCCTGGATAGCTCCAGGGAGCCGTAGGGGCTCCCCCCCAGAAAATAAGCATCCTTAGCAAAAGCATTATGGTGCGCAAGATCTTCCAACACACTATCATTAATTGGGGAGAGCTTATCAGCACAGAGCTTATCTTGGAGTAACGAATTCTTTTCATATGTTCCTTGAGCATAAAGTAAAGTAACATCAAACCATGTAATTGTATTGAACTCGTCTTTAACTTCACATCACATATCACTGACTACATTTCAACAGAGAAAGGAATTATTAAAAGACACCAAGCCCAGATGGCCATATAGCACTGTAATGTAGAATATTTAAAAGATTATAGATACCTTTCAGGATGCTAATATGAGAGTAGAAAGATATAAGATGAGCAATATCAAAGAAGAAACATTTACTGACAAATTTATTGAGAAACAAATGACTCAAGTGAAGTGAGGAAAGCTAAATTTCCAATCACCCTGAGAATCGGTTATGAGAGTAAGGTGCAGACCCCTAAACTTTACCCTGAGATATTTCCCACTTCCTAGTCTGGTGACAACAGGAAAGTTACATTTGATATAACTGTACAGTATGTAATGTTATTCACAGTAGCTAAGCAGCTACTATGATTGCAATTCACATTATAAATGACAGTAAAAGTTCAAGAAAAGATTTTGTTTCTAGGAGGTGGGACAGGCATAAATTCTTTAGGCAAAACCAATATGGCTGGAAACCTAGCAAAACTAGTTTGTTTTGTATCTTCTGAAGATGAGGTACAACTAAAGTTACATTTCTGTCAACATGGGCTGTGAAGGAAGACTCCAAGGCTATGAAAGCACTGTCCATGTCAACTATACTGTAATATCAAATGATCCATAACACATAGAATGTAACTGTCTCAGAGCAGATGAAATCACAAAGCCTCCCATAGTAAAAAATAATTGCCTCTGGTGGACGACAGCACAAAGATTTTATAAAAAAACAGCGTTGAATGTAATGAAACGCCATTTTCTAGGTGAGCCCCAGAGGCTCCCAGGAGCTTATCGGGCTAATGTATGTTATATTAGACCGGGACATTAGCTATGGAGTTCAGACCTACCAGGGACCATGAGCCAGAACTTGGCCCCATCAGAGAGGTTGCAGGGAGCAATGGCCCTGGAAAACCCCTCTGTGGTTGGAGGTTTTCCTTATCTGCCATCGACCGGGATTAGGCACCCAGAAAGGTAGGCATAACAAAAACCCCACAAGGTAAGAAACTAACAACAAAAAGAGAAAGAGGTTAGGTAGAGAAATAGAAACAATTGAACTAAAGCTATAAGAATCATACAAAACCCAGGAGAGGCAAAGAGGGCATCAGGTCATCAGTGAAAGAGAGAAATCAGAAATATTTTTCTCCTGTGCAAAATCAAGATAAAAAAACACATCTAGTATCGGGCCCCTGCGAAAGAGAGATAGAACTTTCACAGATGACAACAAAGAAATGGGCAAAATACTGAGGAATCAGTATGACTGTTTTCAGGAAGCCACTAAACACACTAAAGATTGATAACCCAAATGAATTTTCCATGGATATGAAACCTACATCAAATCATATATCAGATGTCACCCTATCCCCACTGGATTTTGAAGAAGCCATAGACAGTATGCCTATGCACTCTACACCAGGCCCAGATTCTTGGAACTCTATATTCATCAAGAACTGTAAAAAAAACACTATCGCAGGACCTTCACATTCTTTGGAGACAAAGCCTAGATACTGACATTATCCTTGACATATTAAAAACAGCAGAGATAGCAACACTCCATAGAGGAGGAAATAAGGCAGAGGTAAAAAATTACAGACCGATAGCACTAACATAACACATCATTAAATTTTTGAGAGAGCTAAGATCACAAAATACATAGAATCACAGCATCTACATAACTCCGGACAACATGGTTTCAGAACAGAGCGTTCTTGCCTATCACAGTTGCTGGACCACTATGACATGGCACTAGGTGCCATGGAAGACAAACAAAATGCTCATGCAATTTTACACAGATTTCGCAAAAGCCTTCGACAAATGTGACCATGGTGTTGATGCACACAAAAATGCGTTCAAAAGGAATTACCAGAAAAATAAGCAGATGTATCTACAATTTCCTGACAAATAGAACCCAATGTGTAATAGTCAACAAAATAAAATCCGATCCATCAACCGTGAAAATCAGTCTCCCAGCGTACTGTGCTCACTCCAATACTTTTTCTCATCCTCATATCGGACATAGACAAGGACACAATCTATAGTACTGTATCATCCTTTGCAGATGACACTAGGATTTTTATGAGAATAGACAACATAGAGGACATGGCAAACCTCCAATCAGATGTAAATCATGTCTTTCTTTGGACTACAGAAAATAATATGGTATTTAATGAAGATAAGTTCCAGCTCATGCGCTACGGAAAAAATGAAAATAAAAAAACGGAAACCACATACAAAACGCAGTAAAATCATAACATAGAATTTAAAGGCAATGTAAAGGATTTGGGTGTATTCATTTTGGAAGACCTTACATTTAAAGAACACAATTAAGTAGCCGTCACAACTGCAAGAAAAATGACAGGTTGCATAACAAGAACCTTTCACACAGAGATGCTATACTGATGATGATACTTTTCAAGATGCTAGTGCTCACTAGAGTGGAGTACTGCTGCACAATGACAGCCCTTTCAAAGCTGGAGAAATTGCTGACCTGGAGAACGTGCAGAGATCCTTTACTGTTAGAATCCACTCAGTAAAACATCTAAACTACTGGGACCAACTAAAGAGCCTAAATCTGTATTCTCTTGAGTGCAGGCAGGAGAGATACATAATAATTTACACATGGAAAATATTAGAGGGGCTGGTCTCAAAACTGCACACAGAAATAACATCGCATGAGACCAGGAGGCATAGCAGGATGTGCAGAATACCCCGTTGAAGAGCAGAGGTGCAACAGGTACTCTGAGAGAGAACTCTATACACATTAGAGGCCCGAGACTGTTCAACACGCTTCCACTACACATAAGGGGCATAACTGGCCGAGCCCTCACAGTGTTCAAGAGAGAGCATGACAAACCCCTCCAAAGGATCAACCAAGCTGTGACTCATACGTCAGGCTGCGTGCAGTCTCGTTCAACAGCCTAGTTAACCAGTCCAGCAACGAGGAAGCCTGGTCGACGACCGGGCCGGGGTCGCTAAGCCCCGAAATAATCTCAAGGTAACCTCAAGGTAACCATCAGTCAATGTGCACAGAGTTCTTGCCTACCAGGGACCATGAGCTAGAACCTGACCCCCCCTCAAGAGAGGCACGAGGGGCAATGGCCTATAGAAACCCCCGTGTGGTTGGGAGCATTCTATGTCTGCCATCGATCTGATCTGGCACCCAGAAAGGTAGGCATCCCAAAACAAACCTCTATTCTGGTGAAACTATTGCTACCGAAAGCTGGAAGAGTGGACAGAAATCCCCAAACTAAAAATTAGCAAATGAGCAGGACATTGGACACCCTCCGAATGTGAACTGTCAGGACAGCCAGACCCCGAGAACTCAGCAGACAAGTCAACCGAAGCGACTAGCCATAAAGAGCCAAGGACCGCATCAAACCCCCGCGGTTCATGTAATGAACCACTGGGGAACAGTCCGAATGGAGCCGGACCGTCGATCCGCGAGAGACCCGAATCCTCCGGAGCAACATCTACACAGCCACGAACTCCCACACCGTGCTGTGAGCCCAACGGAAGGATGAAACCCACCGCCCCTGGCCGGCCTGGTGAGCACTGGTCACAAGACCCCAGCCGAGAGACGACGAATCCGTAAACACATCGAGCGAGGGCTTGGGTAGGCGCCATGGCATTGAACCCCGAAAAACCCGAAGAGGAAGCCGGCGACAGCCACCAACGCAAGGCCCTTGGAAGCCAAACCCAGCAGTCGCGAGAGAGGCGGAAGGGACGTCCCCGAAGGAACCTGAACAGCCGACAAAGCCATACCCAATCTGGCGGGTAGACTATCATGGCAAAGTTCAGGCTTCTGCACAAACCCTCGAGCAACCACCACCTTACCCGGGAACCCCTCAGAAATAGACAAAGGCGGGATTGCAGACGAAGCAGAGCCGCTAGAGGATGAGACAAGGAAGCAAAGCCACCAGAGGAAGAGATAAGGAAGCAGCCCGAGCATTCCACACAAGACCAAGCCAAGACCGAACCTGAGAGGGAACCATATGGGACTTCCACCAGTTCGCCAAGAACCTGAACCCGGCGAGCTGGGAAAGAAACAAATCCATGGCGAGCAGACAAGAGGACAGGTTGGAGGCCCGAAACAGTCAGTCGTCGAGGTAGGCCAGAACCCGAACACTAACAGACACAGGTGGGCCACCACGACCTGAGTAAGGCGAGTCAAAACGAGAGGCGCCAGATTCAAGCTAATTGGAAGGCAACGAAAGTGGTAACCTTGACGTCCCACCACAAAACCAAGCCAGTCCCTGAACTGCTGATGAATCGGCCAATCAAGAGGCCAATACACGTCCTGGAGGTCCAAGGACACTATTCAAGTACCTGGCTCCAACAGAAGACGGGCCTGGGACAGAGTAGTCATCCGAAAGGAGGGGCAATAAATCTCTGGGTTCAGATGAGACAAGTCCAGAATGAACCGGTGGTCCATGCAGTCCCGTTTCGGGAACGGAAACAGGCGGGAGATCCACCTGAGGGACGAGGTCATTTCAACTACTCCCAAGCGAACCCACTCCAAGACAACTTGACAGAACGCAGGAGAAGAGGTCTGCACCGCCAGCTCCGAACCCCCCAAAGGAAGGGTAGCCACCCTATGCCACCACAGACTGTACGAAACGCTCCAAAAGGTCCACGAATCGTGGGACCAGGCGCAAGCAAACAGATCGAGACCCCCCCTCCCCCCCCCCACAGCCCCTTCAATGGGACGAACTGCGAAAGGGCCAACGCACCTTATGAGAATCCAAACAGCACAAAGTCACAAAGTGCGATCCCTGCGCCAAACAGAAACAGATGGCACTGAAGGTTGCACCGGCGCCGAACCTGACACCACTGGCCTGCCACGAGAAACAGAACCCCTCAGCCCTGGCATGACCCCCCCCCCGGGGACCAACAATTCCGACACAGGACGGCAACTAACAAAAGGGCGAAGACAATCTAAGAGCCAGGGCCCAAGCAGGATTCCAAGAAAGAAGCAAGCACCGCTCGCCGACATGCAAGCCAAGAAGCAAAAAATTGCAAAACCGCAGGAGCGGCTCAAACAGCTTCAACAGCACAGACGTGCGGGACGTGTGGGACTGACAGAACATATGCCACGCCTCCAAAGAGAAGAAAGCAGTTAAGAAAGACTGCTTTCTTAACTGCTTTCCTGGTTAGCAGTTTCCTGCTAACCAGGAAAGCAGACCTGGTTAGCAGTCTGCTAACTAGGATGACTTCGGAACTTCGTAATGAATCCAGTAAGGACACAAAGAACCATACACAAAGGAACGTGAATCCATCACAAAAGCAAAATCCGGGTCGCGCAGGAGGTAAACCGCAAAGACATCCCGCACCCACCGGGACTAGACTTGGGAAGCCAGAAACCTCCGGAAAGACGGAACCGAAGAACCGTCGGAGTCACAGAACTCAACCCAGGGAGGGGTAGATGCCAAATCCAATTCGTACAAGGGAGCAAAAGAGAACCCTACCCCTGTAACACCAAGCCCCATTCCGAGGGTACAAAAACCCAAGCAGGGGTCCAACAGGGCCCAAGGCCCCCAAGTAAACCCCCTCCCCCTGCTCCAAAAACCTCACTCCGAGGATCTGGGACCGAGCCGTCCTCCACACCCCCTGCCTCTTAAGAAAAGGCAGGAGCAGCCAAAAAAGCAGGAATGAAGGGGGCCCACTGGTCGGACCCAGAAGCTCCGGCAGGAAGACCAGACTTGAATACCTCTGCCGCCAACCTGGAAGGGGACTGCCCCCCGAGACTGCCCAAGTCTCAACACCAACTAAACCCTGCCCTGACTCCAAAGCCCTCAGACGCTTTGGAGCCAGAAGCAAGGGGGGAAGAACCGGATGGACAACAGAAGGGGAAGGACAAGGGGAAGGGGAAAGGACAAGGGGAAGGGGAAAGGACAAGGGGAAGAGGACGGAACCAGAGCTGAAGCGACTTCCACCCCCAAGTCCGGGTCCCTAAAACCAAAACGGGGCAATCTCGGGGCATCCGGGGAAGCAACTAACCTAGCGCTTTGCAGCAACCTAAACCTAGCATGCAATGCAGCTGCCGCCCGCACCCTTATATCATGATCAGTAGCTTGGGCGAACTGGAACCCATACAGGCAACAAATGTCGCACGACTCCGGGTCAAAGGAATCACGGACCCAACAGGCAGAATGGCAGAGGCACAACTGGTGATTGTCCCCCAGAGACATGGGGACAGAGCAACCTTCAGACTCGCACGAAGCGAAAAGGGACTCAAGGGTCAGATCCATCGGACTATGGAGCTCCCGTAGGGTTTCTCAGGGCCCCAAGCCTTATTAACACGCTAAGGGAAGCCCAGGCAGGGTACTGCGAACCAGCGCCCAAGACTACTAAACAATCTGCTAATAGCTGAGCCCCTGGGACGTGTCTACTCATGGGGGCTGACCAAGGGGGTACCACCAACCACACAAAAACTGAGAATAGATATAATGATAGATAATTACACCCTAGCACAGAAGGGGCAAGCACCAAGGCAGACCCCCCCCACTCACCAGGCAGAAAAACAAAAGCAAAACCCCGCAAGAGGACAACGTACCCAGGTGGAACAGAACCGGCCGCTGTAAAAGGTGAAAACTAATTGTGCAGTACCCCGCACCCCTACCAGTGACGAAAACTACCCCCTATCCAGAGGCAAACACGGGGCAACAAAGACCCCAGTTGAGTCCAGGGGCAGCCAAGTACAGAGCAGTAAAAGACACAGCGGGGGTAGATCACGAGGTGACTTGTATAAGGTAGTACTTACAGGGCACCTCAGGAAGGTGGCCCTAGGCACATGCAGCCCGAGTACTGAAGAATATTTCTCCTGGCTTGCACACCACTAGTAGAGACAGTCCATGCCCAAGGCACAGAAACTGAGACAAATCGCTGGAGCCAGAGGCACAAGACCATGCCAGTAGCACATCAGCCTAAGAAATGCAGGGTGGCTCGCCGACGTGGGGGGTCTGAGGCTCCCCCCTTCCCACTTCCCCTTTCCATGGAGGGGGTTGCGCAGACAGTGGCGCGACGACATGATGACATCATGCCCATTTACTAATTTTCATTTGGGGAGTTCTGTCCACTCGTTCAGCTTTCAGTAGCAATAGTTTCACCAGAATAGGAGTTTGTTTTGGGGCACCTACCTTTCTGGGCCAGATCCGGTCAATAGCAGACATAGAATACTCCCAACCACACAGGGGATTCTATAGGTCATTGCTCCTCGTGTCTCTCTTGAGGAGACCAGGTTCTGGCTCATGGTCCCCGGTAGGCAAGAACTCTGTAATTACCTAAGTGTAATTACCTAAGTGTAGTTACAGGATGAGAGCTACACTCGTGGTGTCCCGTCTTCCCAGCACTCTTTGTCATATAACGCTTTGAAACTACTGACGGTCTTGGCCTCCACCACCTTCTCCCCCAACTTGTTCCAACCGTCTACCACTCTGTTTGCGAAAGTGAATTTTCTTATATTTCTTCGGCATCTGTGTTTAGCCAGTTTATATCTATGACCTCTTGTTCTTGAAGTTCCAGGTCTCAGGAAATCTTTCCTGTCGATTTTATCAATTCCTGTTACTATTTTGTATGTAGTGATCATATCACCTCTTTTTCTTCTGTCTTCTAGTTTTGGCATATTTAATGCTTCTAACCTTTCCTCGTAGCTCTTACCCTTCAGTTCTGGGAGCCACTTAGTAGCATGTCTTTGCACCTTTTCCAGTTTGTTGATGTGCTTCTTAAGATATGGGCACCAAACAACAGCTGCATATTCTAGCTTTGGCCTAACAAAAGTCATGAACAATTTCTTTAGTATATCTCCATCCATGTATTTAAAAGCAATTCTGAAGTTAGAAAGCATAGCATAGGCTCCTTGCACAATATTCTTTATGTGGTCTTCAGGTGATAGTTTTCTATCTAGAACCACCCCTAGATCTCTTTCTTTATCAGAGTTCTTTAAAGATTTCTCACATAATATATAGGTTGTGTGGGGTCTATGTTCTCCTATTCCACATTCCATAACATGACATTTATTAACATTAAATTCCATTTGCCAAGTGGTGCTCCATATACAGTACTTATTTTATCCAGGTCTTCTTGAAGGGCATGACAATCATCTAAATTTCTTATCCTTCCTATTATCTTAGCATCATCAGCAAACATGTTCATATAATTCTGTATACCAACTGGTAGATCATTTATGTAGACAATAAACATCACTGGTGCAAGAACTGAACCCTGTGGTACTCCACTTGTGACATTTCTCCAGTCCGATACATTGCCTCTGATCACAGCCCTCATTTTTCTATCAGTCAGAAAGTTTTTCATCCATGTTAGAAGCGTACCTGTCACTCCTCCAATATTCTTCCAATATTCTGTGCACATTGACTGATGCCAGAAAGTCAAACATATCCATTCAGCCTGGATAGCTCCGGGGAGCCGACGGGGTTCCTCCCCAGAAAAAGAGTGGTATTCAGTATAAAATGTATTTTAAAGTTAATATTTTTTGGAGTGTGGAACAGATTAAGTCAGCTCACATTATTTCTTATGGGAAAATTCGTTTCGACTTACGACCCGTCTCTGGGAACGGATTAAATTCGTAAGTCGAGGCCCCACTGTAATATATATAGGCCTAAGAGGCTTAACAGTATACATTATTTTATATAATAACACTGAACACAAGACTCTGTACAGTAATAAACAAACAAAAAATTATTTTTCTTTTAAAGTACAGTAGCTGTGTCAATCTTCTGCAGTGAAACTATAAAATAAAGAATTTACCAAATGCTCTTGTCAAGAAAATTTGCAACAAATCTATCCACTATATGTTTGTACAATATAATACAGTATATCTATAATGAAAATTATATTATTGTTCACTTACTTCCTCTTATCAAACCAAACTACACCACAGCCCTTTGTAACAAGAGCTGCCATTATTACATTGATGTCATAATTGCCAGTGCCAAGCAGGGATTTGTGTGGATTAAACCAGTTGTCGGGAGACAGAGCATAACAAATGCTGTCCAATTCACTCTTTGCAAATGCCCCACTATCTTGGAAGAGGTTGTTGAGTGAATGAAGAGCACATAGCTCCTTAATCTGAAAAGAAATATATCACAAACTATTATGTAAAAGATTCATAATCAGCATTGTATCTAACATTACTCTATTTCATTTGATATTTGCTTAATATTAGTACAGTATTTATTTGCCTGTCAAGTTTTTTGGCCTCTCCCCCCCTCCCCCCTGTAATATAGGCAAAGATTCCAGTGTAAATCTAAATATCTATTGCAGCCGAACCAATCAAGCCCCACTGGACACCAGCCAAACTCCATTTTAAATCTCATATGGTTTTGAGAGGATAATTTTTATACTGACTAATGATAAAATTTCTTTGATTGTACTTAGAGTACCTTTTCATTTCACAGAATTTGTCTTGTGTGTTCATCTACATTTTATCACTTCAGTTAGTCAATATTTGCGCTTGCAGAATTGGTACTGGTACCGGTACTGTATTTTTTAAATGTCATGCAAAGTTCTTTTATATACTCAGTATCTCTTTCATGTACTGTACAGTACTTACAAAAAATGTAGTCCACACATGCATATTGTAGTTAAGCATTGTGCGATGGGTGTTTTAGCCAGCTGTGAACAAAAGCCTTGGGTGGTATCAATATTGCAGCAGTTCTTGTTTCAAAAGCTACGATATCCAAAAGTTATATTCTTTCCTTGTAGTATTTTTTGTAGGATTATCATATGACATTATTGCTACTTACGTTTGTCTATTTCATTATTAAAATCTATTTTAATTTATCCTTTTGTCCATTGAAAATCTGTACAGTACAGTACGGTACGGTGAATCCTTTCAATGTTGAATATCTTATTTTCCACTACCTAATAGAAACTGGACTAATATCTGCCAATGTACTGAGGTTGACTAATAAATGTGATTTTTTTAAACAATAATCACTGATGGATATAATACATTACAGTACTTGTTTAAATGTCATGGGTTGGGGAAAGAGTAATGATTACCTTGGTAAGTTACCATAAAAAGTCAGAGAAAATATTCACAATTTAAAGAAACACTGCAAAAGATGAAGAAGAGACAATTGAAGTTACTGAAACACTGAAGTAAAATAAATAAAATAATGTCAAGTGATACTATAGCAAGATGTAAGAATAAACAAGAAATGACTCCAAAAGAAAATATTTAAGGGTGACAAACACTGTATTGCCTAAAAGTGTGAAAATTAATGTTATTACAATACCTGTTTCTCGTGGTAAATGTCCGGAGTCATGACGACACCAACCTGGTTTTCCTCGCATCTAATCAGTATCTGTATCCACGTACAGCAAGAACAACTCCCCGTCATGGGACCAAAACCTTACAATGTTACCTAAAAACAAACAAAAAGTTCTTAAAGAATATTATAAAAAGTTCTTAAGAATATTTAGTTTAATCCCTAAAAATAATAAACTAAAAATCACTAATGTGTTTCTCCTATATACAGTACTGTATATTATAGCGTAATGCTAAGCTTAGTAGAATACGATAATGATAGATCACACTTAAACTAAACCTTTAACCACCGCACTGCGTAAAGTGCCTTGAGGCGCTAAATCAGTGGTGCGCAGAGCACCTCAGGACACTCGTAGGTATAGTGTACAATTCAAAACTGGAGCAGATACCCTAGAATCAGGTGCAATGGCAGGTAACCCGAACTCACGTGACCGAGCAAGAACTCCCCAGACTTCAGAGGTATGTGCATCAATTGTAGAACCTCCAATGTTCCAAACCAGGCTGATGGAAACAGCCCATAATGGACATTGGAGGATTGTGAAAGTTATTCATCGTTTAGCCTAATGTTTCTTACGAGTAATTTGTACTATCAAGAAGAAGAAGAAGAATTCGTAAACGAAGATACAGTAATACTGTATAAATAAATATATAAAAAATAAATAAAATAAAGATGAACTATGACTATCACTGAAACTTCTTTTCAGAAAATCTCTGGACCAAGGGATAGTTCCCCTATATTGGAAATATTTAAATGTCACTACAATTTTCAAGAGGCAGAAAGAGCACAGCAGAAAACTACCATCCAATCAGCTTGACATTACACACTGAAAGCTCATAGAGAGAAGCCTAAGGGAGGGAGGGAATCATTTACCATCTCACGATGAGCAATCTTGTAATATCAACACATGGATTTGTTAAAAATAGATCCTGCCTTACAAACCTGCTCACATTTTTGGAAACCATAACCAGCTACTCAACGGACTTCTGGTAGATGTTGAATACACAGACTTTGCTAAAGCTTTTGGCAAGGTACCACATGAACGACTCCCAAGGAAATTACAGGAACACAGAATAAATAGTAGAATACTAGAATGGATAAAACATTGATTAAAACAAAGAAAACAAAGGGTTATGCAAAGTGGGAATAAATCTGACTGGAGAAATGTGGTAAGGCAAGTACCACAGGGGTCCATTTTGGGACCTACCCTTTTCGTCATATACATCAATGACACAAATGAGAAAATTACAAACCACATCATCAAATTTGCAGATGACACCAAGAGTTAAGGTAAAGTGCGAAGTGAAGATTATATTGATGCCTTACAAAGATCTTCATAACTCCACAAATGGTCAGAAAACTGGCAAATGCTTTTTAATAGAAAAATGCAAGACCTTACATGTGGGGCTTAACAACCCACGTCACAACTACCAAATTAATAACATTACCTTGCAGCAGATTAATGACGAAAAGACGAAAAGGACCTTGGAATCAGAATCTATCATTCCTAATCCTAGGGATAATGGACTGGGGAAATTACTACATTCATGACTCACTAGCACTTTACTGTCTGTAAATACAGCCTGCTGTGTGGCCTCCCAGTTCTCTTATGTTCTTACCCCAACCTGCACTCCAGATCACACTAACAAATCCTTGACACCTTCAAGGAAACCTAAGCCCCCCCCCCCTACAGGCTTGGCCTCAGACAAGAAGGTAGTTATTCAACTGTAGAAATCTCTGGTGTGTCCCCACGTGGACTACTGCATTCAACCTCATTTTCAAAAGGCCATAATCTACTTTGAAGAAAGTTCAAACACAGAGCAACAAACATCATCCCAGAATTAAATCAACTCTCATACCAGGAATGGTCGAGGACCACAGGACTAACAACACTGCAAAAAAAAAATTACAAATACCTATACAAATATTTATTCAGGTAAAATACATACATACAAGGTGAGATACAAAACGTTGATGGATTTATAGATAGAGCTAGTACATACAATGCCTAAAGCCACTATTACGCAAAGCGTTTCGGGCAGAAACGCTTTAATTACAAAGCTGACCTCAAAGAAAAACATAAAATACTGAACAATTTGGAGGACACTGATCCAGACCACTTCTTCAGATGGTCAAATACAAGGAGAAACAGCTTCAAGATCAACAAGTCATAATGCAGGACAGTAACCAGGCTTTTTCATCCATAGAACCGCCTACCCGCCGAAGCAGTAAATCCCAAGACAATGCTGCAATTCAAAATCCAGCTGGATAACATCATCAGAAAAAAATTGGGGGATCTTTGACAAGCCACCGGCTTCCTGTCTCCATCGAGATCACTAAAGATATGGTGTCCCTCAGGTAAATTCAGGTAAGTGCACTGGCCTCCATATACTGGAACCAACCAAACGCCTCTATTCCTTTACAAAGGGTCCATGACAGGAATATAGTGAGGTGTTTACAGTGGTGTTAAAGTAGTGTGTGGTGTGTGTACCTGGCAGTGGTGGGTCTCCATGGCATGCCAGCAGCCCTCACTGCTCGCCAGCCTCGCCCCCTCCATCAAAACAAACAGGTTCCTCGCAGTCAAAACAAAATCTTTATTTAGTATACTAGGTACACATTAATTTCTCTTTCAATATGTTCCTTTCTAATGATAAATGCTTGAATATTAAAAAACAATAAATTATACAATTAAGAAAAATATAATAAAATAAATAAATAAATAAATTAATAAATAAATAAATGGATATCCAATTCCAAATAGGATGATCGCGGGAAGCAGACGACTAGTCTTAGTTTACGTTCATTTATTATGCATCCCATACCTATCCTGTGGGCGGTAGTGTAAAGGGTTACAATGTCACATAAGGGGCTCAGGGACTTAACCCAAATAATCATTTAGCAAAGCAAATTACAGCTGGGCTAATTACTAAGCCGAGATCTCATAAATTCTATGAGATTGAATAATATTGTAAATTAATAGAAAGCTATGTAAAGCAATTTTTAAATATGGAAAACTTCTTAAACTGCAACACTGTGGAGTAAGAGGTCACTCCCTCTAATACCTGCATTCTTACCTCAGTGACAGGCTTCAGTATGTCTTTGTGAATGATGCTACTTCTCCCACCCTATCAATTAAAATTAATGTTCCACAGGGCAGTATATTTGGTCCTCTCTTCTTTCTCATTTATATCAATGACCTTCCAAATGCCTCTCGACAACTCAAGCCAATTTGCTGATGACACAAACTTCCTCTCCAGTCCTAACCCTGTTATTCTGAATGACACTTTTTTTTTTTATTACTGAACTATAAAAAAAAGTCCATCTTCTGTTAAATGCTAACAAACTCACCCTTAACACTGATAAACCCTTCTATATTTCGATTGGTAATAAATCCCCAGATCACACAACTTGATAACACAATACAGAAATAACAAAGAAAATATATATGAATAATATTACCTTCGATGTTAGTAGTAAATAAACAAATAAATAAATATGTTTATTCAGGTAAGGTACATACATACAAGTGATTTTACATAAATTGATCGATTTATAGATAGAGCTAGTACATACAATGCCTAAAGCCACTATTACACAATGCGTTTCGGGCAGGAAAAACATTAATATCTAAAACTTAATACTAATTGAGTATAAAGAATAAATTGTGTTGAGAACAAATACAAATAAAGATAAAAAAAAGGGGGGAACATGACTGAAAAAGCAGCACAAATACAATAGGTCGACAAACAGCGTTGATTAAAAAAAATAACAGACATGGGTTGACAATAGAGGGGTAAGGTAGGTTACAGGGAATTTATTAGGTAGTGTTTCGTTTTTATCTTAAACTGGTTAAGAGAGGTACAGTTTTTAACATGGTTGGGAAGGTCATTCCACATTCTGGGTCCCTTGATTTGTAGAGCATTTCTAGTTTGATTAAGTCGTACTCTTGGAATATGAAACCTATTTATTTCTGGTGTGGTGCTCATGGGTTCTGTTACAACCTTCAATGAAGCTTTTGAGGTCAGGATTGGCATTACAGTTCAGCGTTTTATATATGTATAATACACATGAGAGAATGTGCAGTGACTTAATATCTAACATATTCAGATTTTTGAGTAGGGGTACCGAGTGATGTCTGGGGCCAGAGTTGGATATTGTCCTAATAGCAGCTTTGTGTTGAGTAAGTAGAGGACGTAAATGATTTTGGGTTGTAGAACCCCAAGCACAAATACCATAGTTAAGGTATGGATAGATGAGGGAGTAATAGAGAGTAACCAGGGCAGGGCGAGGTACATAATATCTGATCTTAGAAAGAATGCCAACAGTTTTTGAATTTTTTTTGATATATTTAGAATGTGTCCCTGGAAATTCAGCTTGTGATCAATGAGAACGCCAAGGAATTTTCCATCTAGTTTGTTACAAATTTGGGTATTGATTATTTTGGGATTTATTTGATTAGAGGATTTATTGCCAAACAGCATATAGAAAGTTGTGTCAATGTTAAGGGTGAGTTTGTTGGCAGTTAGCCAAAGATGGACTTTATTTAGCTCAGTATTTACTGTGGCATTTAGAGCAAGGTGGTCAGGACTGGAGTAAATGAAGGTTGTGTCGTCAGCAAATAGAATTGGTTTGAGGTGGTGGGAGGCATTTGGAAGGTCATTAATGAAGATGAGAAAGAGGAGAGGGCCAAGTATGCTGCCCTGAGGAACACCAATGTTGATGGGTAGGGTGGGAGAAATTGAATTATTCACAGAAACATACTGGAGCCTGTCAGTAAGGTAAGATTTGAGGTATTGCAGGGAGTGTCCTCTGACTCCATAATGATGTAATTTAAGAAGAAAGTTTTGGTGGTTGACAGTGTCAAAAGCCTTACGCAGGTCCACAAATAACCCAACAGGGAACTCATTTTTATCAAGAGCTGCATGAATTAAGTTAATCATACTAATAAGTGCATCGTTAGTGCTTTTTTTTGGTCTGAAGCCATATTGACAAGTGCTAAGTATATTGTGTTTGGCCAGATAAGAGTAAAGCTGCTTCTAGATTAGTTTTTCAACAAATTTTGATAAGTTAGGCAGGATTGATATAGGTCTGTAGTTGTTAACATCTGTTTGTTTAACATCACCACATTTGTGAACAAGGGTTACTCTCGCTTTTGTTAGAATATCTGGAAAGGTTTGGAGTTCAAGTGACTTGTTGAAGAGCAATGCAATTGCAGGGGCTAAGGATCTGGAGGCTTTTTTGTAAATTTATGTTGGTATCTCCTCAAGGGCACTAGACTTGGTTTTAAGGGAAAGGATTATCTCATTGACGTCAGTGGAATTAGTAGGCTTTAGGTACAGAGACTGTGGATAGTTACCTGTAAGATAGTCCTTAACATCAGTACTGGAAGATGGAATATCATTTGCAGTGGATGACCCAATGGAAGAGAAGTGGAGTGGAGTAGTAGGAAGAGAACCGTGTGGAGTAGTTCACACAGTTCACCCAGTGAGCCAACTCCATGCTGACTTTGTCTCCTGTAGCACAGAGCATCACCTTCACTCGACAGACATCACTCCACAGTGAGCATTTGACTAATAGAATGGAATACGAAATGAATCGTGAAAGAACTAGCGTTGCTGCTCAGAGTCGTAAAAGAAAATCTATATTAGATACAAGTTCCGAAAGTGACGGCGATTGACATCCTGTGGCTAAAGCAAACAGGAAAAGCCACTCCATGACGACCCATCTACCGACAAACACTCCAGCTTCTCCAGCTCTACCAACAACCACTCCAGCTCCTCTGACTAAATCTGCACTGTCAATCTTCAAGGTCCAGCATACCGAAGGTAAGTCTTCCTACGCCACTAAAGTGGACCTCGAAAAAGAGTACCCCCAGCGCCAGATCAGAGCAAAGCCAGATCTAAGAGGAGAATATATTCTGAGGCCCAAAGACGAGTCAGCCGCAACGATTCTGAAAAATTACACAAAATGTGAGGAACTCAAGCCAGAGGATAAAACAAGAAAAATCATTGTCCTCCACTGTCCCTTGCATATGGCCCTTGACCATCTCGAAAAGCTGAACTATGTGGTGTCAGCAGAGAGATGCCAGGTAAGAACCACAAAGCAGGAAACCCGACAAGTCCTTCTCACAGTAAGAGGACAGATCCTGGAGAAACTTGACCTTGGAATCTGGGGCGTGTTCCAACACAGGCCTTACACCTCAGAGCGCCTAAGATGCTTCAGATGTCAGAGATTTGGACATCACAAAGATGGCTGCCAACGCCAGTGAGTATGCAGCCAGCCCCACGACACAAAAATATGCATTGATAAACACAAGGCAAACCACCCTGTCCAAGCAAAGTGCCCAAACTGCTCCAAGGCACATCACGCATGGAACTTGAAATGCCCTGAAAGGCTCAAAAGGCTTCAAACGAAGCCCACCACGCCTACAGCGGAGCCGAAGCCCCCACCAAAACTTATACCAGCTCCCCTGCCCACTAAAACCGCGTGAAGTCTACCTATTCAGGTATTCAGGTAGAGGGGACACACGACCCTTCACCATCGGCCATGGTGAAGGGTGTGAAGGCCTCAGTCCAGGACAAAGGGATAGCTGGGGGCCACAAGAAACATGTTCAAAGCAGTCGCCCGCCCATTGCATCCAGTAAGCACACTGGGGGCAATAAGAGTAGGAGTAACAATTCCAGTGTCAAAGTGTCCACTGAGAAGGGTTAAAAAGAAGCCAGGCCCCAAATCTGCACAGCAGTAAATAGTGCTTCCGCACAACTGGACGCTCTCTGGCCAATGCTCAAAACTTTGGTCACGGAAGTGGTTGAAAGTCTGCTGTCATCACACGGTATCAAACAATCCACAGAGACTCGGAAAACAATTGAGCACAAGCTCAAGAACTTCAAAAATATAATATCCTCACCTTCAAGAACGCACGGCAGGAGACACTCCCCTAAAAAACAAATGGAGTCCAGCTCGTCTGAAAGTGACCTTGATGAGTCAATTTCAGGTCCACTAAAATCCTCTACACCAATTGCAACTTTCATGGCGTGTTCATCAAACTCCATGGATACCACGGTAATATCAGCAAATTCCAAGAACCTAGAGGTCTAAAGATCCTGCAATGGAATGCGCAAGGACTGCGCACAAAATTGCAACACTTGCATTGCATAGCAGCAACCAAGGGCATAGACATCCTGATACTGCAGGAGAGCTTGCTTCGAGCCAAATTAGAACCTAAAATCTCAGGCTATCGAGGCTTCTTCCTTCCATGTATCAACGGGCAATCCAGGGGATGTGCAATCTATGTAAAATGTGACCTGATCTCCAAGTCCATAACCAGCCCACCCGATTGTGGAGCAGGGACAGAGGTAATGGGAGTATCCATTGAGCTAAGACACGACAAACTTGGAGTGTTTAATGTGTACAGATCTCCACATGCTGAAATGGATCTCTCTGTGTTATTTGGACACGCGACTACATCAAACACAATCATTTGTGGAGATTTTAATGCCCATCATCGATTGGCACTAGGCTCGAACACAACAAATGAGGCCGGCATTCACATTGCACATGTGCAAAAACACTAGTCTTAGTGTTTTTCCTGCCCGAAACGCTTTGCGTAATAGTGGCTTTAGGCATTGTATGTACTAGCTCTATCTATAAATCCATCAACTTAAGATGATAGATGGTGTAACTGGTGCAAGTCTCCGAAATTTAGTTGATGTTGCTGGGATATTGCTGCCCTCAGGCTGCACAGATTCCAACAATGCCGGGGATGACCACGAGCAATCAGTGCAGTCCGATTTACAGCGACACGACTTGCGAGGTGGAGAATATAGAGGTCGATTTCGAAGAGGAGTTCTACTAGGACAGGNAAAAGATAGAGGCTCATGGTATTGGGGGTGCTATATTAAATTAACACTTTCGTGCTCCCGGTAGTCAGGCATAAAACAATGCCCATGTGCTCCTGGCGTTTCGGGCGAGCGAGCGACAACACTGAAAAGTGTAAACTCTTTTCACGGTTCTGACCTTAATTTTTGATGTACGTGTTTCATTTTGGTATCAATGTGTTTGCAATAGAATGTTCTAGAAGAACATAAGTATAAAATGTCACCAAATTAGGTTTGAGACCAGCACCCAATATAAAACTACGTCGAGCGCTAGCCGTGAGTGCCAAACAGCAATGAAATGTTTCTTCTCTTTTCAGATTTGTCAAGTTTTTACTTGTTGTACATTGTTCATTTTGGTATCATTGTGATCGCAATAAAAATCCCTACATGGACATATGCATATAAAAAGCAAATTATGGGCGCGCTCCACCTACAAGAGGGTGGGAAGTCGCCGAACTGTTACCCGTTACCGCAAGCCCAACGGCACATCGGCTAGGCCCCTACTGAAAAGTGTATACTCTTCAGTGTTCTGACCTTAATTTTGGATGTACGTACAGAGCACCACTTGGTTTCCGAACTTTAGTTATCCGAAACTTCCAGTTTCCCAATTGGGGTTGGGGAGTCATGCTACACGAACAAAGTTCGGGTAGGAAGCGGTCCACCAAGTGTCGCGTCGGCCCGTGGTGATGGGTGGGAGATGGTCCAGTTTGCCGCCTTCTACCCTGTGATTTCACAGATTCACGGCCTATTATTCCTATTATTTTGATTTGTCACGAGTCTGGAGAGTTCATTCTGTAATTTTGTTTTACATATCTGCGCAATCAAGAAACATCTGTGCACCATGTTGGCTCCAAATGCACGCATTGTGTCAGTGATTGCTGACTGGTGGGTGGATGGGGGAGCTTAGATGTATGAGAGAGAGGGGGAGAATTAGAGAGAGAGAGGGAGAATTAGTGAGAAAGGGAGGGGGAGGTAGGCAGGAAGGAAGTAGTGAGGGGGGGGGATGGGAGAATTAGGAAGGGAAGGAATGGCAGGCAAGCAGGCTGGCAGGGATTGGCACAGGCAGGCAGGCAGAGAGACTGGATGGCTGGCTGGCTGTCAGGCAGGCAGGCAGGTTGGCAGGCAGGCAGGCTGGCAGGCAGGCAGGCTGGCAGGCAGGCTGGCAGGCAGGCAGGTTGGCAGGCAGGCTGGCACAGGCAGGCAGGCTGGCAGGCAGGCAGGCAGGCAGGCTGGCAGCCAAGCAGGCAGCCAGGCAGGCAGGCTGGCAGGCAGGCTGGCAGGCAGGCTGGCAGGGAGACTGGCTGGCAGGCAGGCAGGCAGGCAGGCAAGCAGGCAGGCAGGCTAGCAGGCAGGCAGACTGGTTGGCTGGCAGGCAGGCAGGCAGGCTGGCAGGCAGACTGGCTGGCAGCAGGCAGGCAGGCAGGCAGGCAGGCAGGCAGGCAGGCAGGCAGGCAGGCAGGCCTGGCTGCCTGACTGACTGCCTTACCCTCCCTCCCTAATTCTCCCATTCTTCCTCCTAGCATCTCTCCCTACCTTCCCCTCCCTCCCTTTTCTGTTGGTAGAGTGGTGAGGGAGGCAGTAAGGAAGATTTGCTGACCAGGCGATGGTTGCCAAACTTATCGCCCATATTGTATTACAAATTTTAATCTTAGTTGTAAAATATTTATACCAAAATGTTAATTTTCATATATTAATATACATTATTAATCATTAACATGTTATATGATTTCCTATTTATTAATTAAACAAATATAGTTTATTTATGAATTATGCACAGTTGGCATCTATGAGCAGGCGCTGACAGACATGTCCGCCTCTACACAGCCTCCACCCCGTTAGTAGTTCCCGACCCCGCTGGTAGCTCCCCTCCTCCATAGCCTGCTGTTCTCATGTTATGAGAAAGGCAGTGAGGGAGGGATGGCAGGCATTGAGGGGGAGAGGCAGTGAGGGTGAGAGGCATTGAGGGGGAGAGGCAGTGAGGCATTGAGGGGAGAGGCAGTGAGGCATTGAGGGGGAGAGGCAGTGAGGGGGGGAAAGGCAGTGAGGGGAAGAGGCAATGAGGGGGAGAAGCAGTGAGGGGGGAGAGGCAGTGAGTGGGAGATGCAGTGAGAGATAGAAGCAGTGAGGGAGGGAAGGGTGGGGGTGAGTGAACGCAATTACACAATGAACTTTATTTCATTTGTTGCATTTATGCTATGAATCTGTCAATTTTTACCCTTAGAATTTTTTGTTAATTTTAAAAAAATTCTCAGTCCATTTTCATCCATTCTCGTTTACGAACTTACACGATAACCGATGGGTCTCATCCCCAAGAGGTTCGGAAACCAAGTGGTGCTCTGTATTTCATTTTGGTATCAATGTGTTCGCAATAGAATGTTCTAGAGGAACGTATGTATAAAATGTCACCCAAGCATGCATTAGACCGGCACCAAATAAAAAACTACGTCGATCGCTAGCCGTGAGCGCCAAACAGCGATGAAATGTTTCTATTTATTTTCAGGTTTGTCAAGTTCAGACTTGTCAACCGGAGTGCCATGTGGCCTATTGGGGAGAACGGGAATTGCATGGCGCACATTTTAAACTATCCCCAAGTCGATCGGATAAAAAATTAATTTTAAAGAAATATTTATTGTTCGACTCGTGAGCGAGTCCAATGCTCGGACTCGAGAGAAAAATTGGTAACACGCTCAAACACCACGAGAGTGCGAAAGTGTCAAGTCTAGCTAACCTGTGGTCTATCCTCGTGCCCATGATATTAGGAAGTTTGCTACATTGGCTGCTGTGTCTGGCAACATGTTTGGGGCTGATATTCAGGCACAGGGATTTTGGAGATTGAACAGGGTACTGCCCATCCATTATTGGGTTAACGTTTCTGCTCCTGGACGTTCTTGTGTTGCTTTGGGTCGCAGGTTGCAGCCAGCTGTCTCAACTTCACATTGAGGAGTATGTGGCAGCCGCTTCCCAGGTAAGTCCCTCTTTTCCTTATCTTTGGGTATATAGTTCCTGGGAGCTGTAGAGGCTTCCCACAGAAAACCAGCATTGAATGGAATGAAATGCTATTTTCTGGGTGAGCCCGGAGGCTCCCTGGCAACCCTCCCTTTGGTCTGCATTTTTTGTGCATTGTTTGATGCTTAGCTTCCGAACTGGAGTGCTAGGTAGCTGGCGAGGGGAGGTCCAGGGCTCTCTCTCCCCTCTCGGGGTGGAAAGGGTTGAGCAGACAAGAGGCACAGTGGTGGAGTTTGACGTTTGCTTGTTTCCTTGGGATTGGATGGAGTTCTGCCTCTCTTTTCAGTTTTCAGCTGTAGTTTTCTTACCATGTGGGGTTTGGTTTATGTCTACCTTTTTGGGTGCCTAACCCCAGTCGATGGCAGATAAGGAAAAACCCCAACCACAGGAGGGGTTTTCCAGGGCCATTGCTCCCAGGGCAGGTTCTGGCTCCTGGTCCCCAGAAGGCTGAATTCCATAGACAAATGTGCCAGCCTAATATATCACACATTAGCCCAATAGCTCCAGAGAGCCTCCTTCCCCGGAGGTTCCCTGGAGCTATCGGCTAATGTGTGATATATGAAAATGGCATTTCACCCAAAAAATGGCGTTTCATTACATTCAATGCTGGTTTTTTGTTGCACTTTTGCTTTCTGCTTTTTTCCAAGGTTTGTGATTCATCACTGAATGCCTGCTTCCTTGTCTCATAGAGTGAGCCTGGGCTCCTAGTAGATGACATATGAGTCTCAGAGGTCTGGTGTGTTGGGCTTAAGCTTGCTGGTACCCAAGATAAGCTCAGGAAGTCAGTGACAGTCCACCAGAAATAGGTGTTGCATTACATCCAACATACGATTAACGTCCGTTAACATCATTTATAATACTGTACTGCAGAAATGTGCAGACTGATGAAATATCAAGGTTCTAATACCTTTGATTTTCTTGAAGGTTGTGATAATCCAACCTTATGAAGATATGACAAATATTGATAGGAAAAAATGGACTAGAAAAAATTTGACAGTTTCCTGCAAAAGGTCCCAGATCAAATGGGTTGTAGTGGATATGTGGGCCTGCTCCAAGCAACAATCTGTTGGACCATATAAATTGCCATCCACACTTTCGAGGAAATAAACATTCCATTCACCTGGACTGTATGGGTCTCGAACCGTGGATCCCAAGTGTGTGAGGCTATAGCTCTTTTGACTGGGCTATGAGCAGTCTTAAAAAGGAAAGTTTCCAGAAGCAGCATCATGCTGCCAAACTGGAATTTTCAACATTCCC
Organism: Procambarus virginalis; assembly: GCA_020271785.1. Classification (NCBI taxonomy): domain Eukaryota; kingdom Metazoa; phylum Arthropoda; class Malacostraca; order Decapoda; family Cambaridae; genus Procambarus; species Procambarus virginalis. The sequence goes on from WNGS01165339.1 coordinate 9,159,572, forward strand.
TGACTACTACGGAAGCCCAGAGGGATTACTGACCTATGCTCACATCATATAAATAACCATCCAATTCCTCTGGATTCAGTAGTAGATTCATCTGGGAATCCTCTGAGTTCCTCTGGGCTTCAGTAGTAGTGAGGTAGTTTCAGTAGTTGAAAATTCCAGTTTGGCAACAGGATGCTGCTTCTGGAAACTTTCCTTTTTAACACTGCTCATAGCCCAGTTGATAGAGCTACGGCCTCACACGCGTGGGGTCCACAGTTCGAGACCCATACAGTCCAGGTGAATGGAATGTTGGACCATGTTCTCACAAGCCAAGCCTGGCCCCAGGCCAGACTTTAGGAGTAGAAAAACTTCCAGAACCTCCTTCAGGTACAAGACTTTTACATCTATTTTTTGCTTAATACTTGCTGGATAGATCATTACAGGAACAGTATTAGTGATGTAATTTCAGTATTATGCTCAGTATGGCCAATTTTATGACCATTTGATCTTGGCTAAAAAATAACTCATGTTTTGTTGCTGTGTCTGACAGCAGCAGCAACAAAACAAATATAATATTTTCCCTATATAATTTAAGGCTTTAATACCTTATAGTTTTGAGACACATCTTATTTTTGTCTGTCTATTCAACATATACTGCATTGTATGTATGCATGTATATCTATATATATGTCATACCTAATAGCTACAAATAGATACAAAAATGTTCAATAGTATACTTTGATACAAGTAAATATATACACACACACACAGACGTACCTAACTAATATGAGCCTAACATACGTATTGTACATACATTAGGCTCATATTGAGGTTTCCCATGGTGGAACTACTGACCCCCCAAGGATGCAACTCCACAACAGTTGACTTACACCTGGGTACCTATTTACTTTTAGGTAAACAGAGGCATTAGGTGACAGGAAACGTGCCCAACCATTTCTGTCCCACCCGAGATTCAAACCCAGGATTACTGAGAGTCAAGAATGAACCCGACTGTACTACCAAGACCCAACAACCTTTAGGGGTAGTTCACTTCGTGCCAGTTATTTACATATTGTAATTTGTTTCTAAAATTATATAAGAATGTGTTAATAATATAAAATATATACTGTATATTTTATAATACAAGAGTAATAAACAAGTATTCTGTATGCACCTGGACAAGCGCTTTGTCATCTGCAAGATTTATTATCATAATCTTCAAACAAATTTATTAAAGAATAACCCTCTTGTACTGGTATACATACAAACTATGTTCAGAATGTATGTGTATTCCATATCAATGCAGATACAACACTTCACTACACTTGGCCAGACCACACATTGTGTATGCTCACAGCCAATACGCAAACACCCTGCAAAATCACACAAACTACACATACACTTCGCTCTGCAACATACTGCAATGTGCTTCACTCACATGACACTACACAGCCAGCCTGTAACTACACTTACATAAACATACAGTACAGTACTTTGAAAGTTCATGTTTGCAGAATGGTAGACAGTTGAAACAAGTTAAGTGGGAATGTGGTGGATGCCAAAACTGTCAGTAGTGCCAAAGCGTCATATGACAAAGAGTGCTGGGAAAACGGGACACCACGAGTGTAGCTCTCATCATGTAATGACACTTAGGTAATTACCTCAACTCCACCCCACCCCCCATCCCCACACATGCATGCACATGCACTTACAGCCAAGTGGACAGTGCTCAGAAGTCATAGTACAAAGGCCAAGTTCAATTCCTGGCCTAAACAAATGGGCCTGGCAGAAACAAATGGGCAGTGTTTCTTTCACCTGATTCCTCTGTTCATTTAGCAGCATAGGTACCTGGGAGTTAGATAGCTGTTATGGGCTCCATCCTGGAGTTATCTGTATGTGAGAGAGAGAGAAATATATGTGTATTATAAATGATAGAGAAAAATTAGGTAGAGAATCAGCACATTAGATATCCATTGGTTAGAAAGTGGGGTCCAAGAGCTAACAGCACAGTCCTGCAGGCAGAAATTGTAAATACACTCACCCCACCCGCTCCACACACCCACCCGACCCTCCCACACACCATCCCCCACCCCCTCCACACACCTTCCCCCACCCCCTCCACACACCTTCCCCCACCCCTCCATAGAAGTGAGATAAAAAATATTGGCAGCAAAGGGTATAATTCAGCTCAAGGTCCCAGATATTGTCGCATTAACAGAGACGAAACTTAAAGAAAGTATTTGAATTAAGGTCGTATTTCCAAAGGGCTACTAAGTTTCAAAACATGACAGGAAAACTAGGAAGGGAAGAGGAGGAGGCTGTTCTGGTGAAAGAATACCGAAGGTAAGAGAGTTAATAATTGAAAACCCACAAGATGTTGTCATAATGGCATTGCAGGACCCGGATTCAAGAAGCAGTTATGCAAGCACTTACGAACTTGTACATCTTTTCTCAGTCTTTTGCGGCTTTGTTTACAATTATTATTAAACAAGTAATGAATTCCGAAGCACCAGTAGGCTGTTTATAACAATAACATCAGTTGCTTGGGATGTTTTCATGCTTGTAAACTGTTTAATAAAATGTAACCAAAGCCGTCAAATATTGAAAAAAGATGTACTCGTTCGTAAGTACTTGCGTAACTGCTTTATGAATCTGGGTCCAGGTCTAGAAACAGGATGAAAAGCTAATAATTGTAAATGCCTACAGCCTACTAGCAAGCAACACACTGTCAAAAGAAGAACTGGATGACAAACGAGAGGGCCTCATAATGGTCGTGAGAGAAATTATGGTAAGAGCAGACAAAGATAAATCCCAATAAGTGGTACTGGGGGACTTTAACTTTAACCACTTAACTGCGCCAACCAAGTATTCTTGGTCGGCGGGAAACTGCACCAACCAAGAAAACTATTTTTTATTTTTCCATACCCATTCTAAATGTGTGCGAGGTTGGTTGTGTACGAAATGGACTCTTAGGACCTCCAGTGAGAGGCAGCCATCTTGGAAAAAATTCCCAGAATGCCCTAGAGCTGCTGGCTGGGTTACTACTGAATGAGCAACCATGGGTGGCTCACGCACCTCTGGCTCCCAAACACCTGTCTGACACAGTGTTGAAAGATAACGCTGTCGGTGAAATTCAAACCTTATTGTTTGAAGAACATAAGGGTCATAATATTGGTGAAGCCTGGCGCAATAAGGACCTAACACAAAGGTCGTTAAAGTGATACAGAACCTATGAGAACGATACAGTGAGCGTATCCAGTTGTAGCTCTTGAGCGTCACCCTTACAATCCTATGCTATCTCCAATTTATTTAGATGATACATAGATGAATCGTTTTCTGTGTTCAGTGATGATGTTTCTGATACAAGTAGCATAGATGAACAGTATTAGCGGCTTCCATGATGGTGTTTACCATAGATATTTTCAGGAATACCTGAATCTCTTCCTGACTGACGGACACTCTTTGAGGCTAGCTGAATCTCTTTCTGACTGACGGACACTCTTTGAGGCAAGCTGAATCTCTTCCTGTGTGGGACCATACAAAGCAATCTTTTCAAGATTACCCTACAAATTGATCTTTTCCTATAATCTTTTCAATACTACCTTATGCTTTACAAGCTTGGCTACATACAACCTACAAGTACTAAAGCCAAGGGTGTACGTGAGTGCGTTATTTGCAAGCACACAGAATGAAGAAACAGGAAGCGAAAATTTATCTGTACCTGGTGCAACTAGAGCGAAGTCGCGCTGTGCACCATGGACTACTTCATTGATTATTACTCACTTCCGAAGTACTGAGTGTGTAATACAATGTATTACTGTGTAAATAATGTGTGAAACTGTACATATTGTAATTTTATTGAATTTTTAACAAGTAATATTGCGACAATAAACATTTATTTTGGACACATTACTGACACATGTATCACAGTTCCATGGAACATTATGAACATTCTACTGCACGTTCTACCGCAGGGTTCAGTCCTTGGACCCATACTGTTTCTTTATATATGTAAATGATCTTCCAGATGGTATAAAATCATTCCTCTTATTGTTTGCTGATGATGCAAAAATTATGAGGAGAATTAAGACGGAGGAAGATAGTTGAGGCTACAAGATGACTTAGACAAACTGAATGAATGGTCCAACAAATGGCTATTAAGGTTCAACCCGAGTAAATGTAAGGTAATGAAACTAGGCAGTGGAAACAGGAGGCCAGACACAGGATACCGAATGGGGGAGGAAATCCTTCATGAAACGGACAGAGAGAAAGATCTGGGAGTTGATACACACCAAACCTGTCTCCGAAACCCCATATCAAAAGAATAACATCTGCAGCATATGAGAGGCTGGCTAACATCAAACTGCCTTCAGGAACCTGTGTAAGGAATCATTCAGAACCTTGTATACCACATATGTAAGACCAATCCTGGAGTACGCGGCCCCAGCATGGAGCTCGTACCTTGTCAAGCACAAGGCGAAGCTAGAAAAATTTCAGAGGTATGCCACTAGGCTAGTCCCAGAACTAAGAAGCATGAGTTATGAGGATGGCTGTGGGAAATGCACCTCACGACACTGGAAGACAGAAGAGTAAGGGGAGACATGATCACTACCATACAAAATTCTCAGAAATTGATAGGGTAGATAAAGTAAACTGTTTAACATGGGTGGTACGCGAACAAGGGGACACAGGTGGAAACTGAGTATCCAAATGAGCTGCAGGGACGTTAGAAAGAACTTTTTCAGTGTCAGAGTAGTTAACAGATGGAATGTATTAGACAGTGATGTAGTGGAGGCTGACTCATACTCAGTTTTAAATGTAGATATACAGAGCCTGTAGGCTCAGGAATCTGTACACCAGTTGATTGACAGTTGAGAGGCAGGACCAAAGAGACAGAGCTCAACCCCTGCAAGCACAACTAGGTGAGTACTGTATACATATTGTAAGGGACGCAAATATGCATCATATAGAATAAAAAACAAATAAAAACCGCATTGGAAATACATAGAACAAATAATTGAAATATATTTGTGGCAACACCCAATGCTTGAATGGCCCGTGCGACCGTGTCTGGGCGAGTCATGCACAGGCACCAGACCTGATGACAGCACAGCGCATTGTCCACGTCCCCACAGCCAAAGTTAAGTGAATTTGGTACAGTGGCACCCTGACATACGATTACGTTACGTATGTATGTATTTGCGTATGTAGTTTTACGTATTTACAAAATTACTTAGATAATTTCGAGTTACGAAGTAAATTTCATCGAAAAATGCGACTCGACATCCGATGGTGTCGTCGACTTCAATATTTGTTGTATACATTCCGGGTCGACCGAGCGCGTGGTTCCTGGTCACGCAGTCCACCTGCCTCGGTTTACTCAGCTGCCCGCTTAGTGACGATCCCGCCATAAGAAATTCGCTTTTGTGGAGATTTTTTGCATTTTGAACATTAAAGTAATTATTATATATCACGCCATGAGTCCCAGGAAATCAGTGGTAAGGCTCAACATAGTAAACATGTAAGGATGACATAGAGCAGAAACAAGAGTACAGAATGTCCTCTTGCTTCAACAATGTAAGAAAATGTGTGCAGCATGGGAAGAATTGGCAAACCTTTGCTGAAACGACTCGCCCAGAATGCAAGCTGCAGTAGGTCGTTGCCTTAACCTATTCAATGACACTGTGATGCATCATTACAGACAAATGTTGAAACGATAGGGAGAAACAAATGTCTCTTGTCAAATTTGTTGTGAGACAAGCAAGCACTGACCACAACCAGTCCTAGTGGTATTGGCAAAATGTAGAGAGAGTTACCCCAGAGAACATTCACTGCCTGATGTTATGAAGGGACTCCTTCCAACAGTAACAACTCTCCTCCTTCCCCCTCATCCCATCTTCATATGCCACAAGAGCCCTCATAAAGGTAAGAAAACTTGGTACTTATGTAGTTAGAAAAAAAATTGTATTCAGTATAAAATGTATTTGTAGTTATATTTTGGAGGGTGGGAACGGATTAATTCAATTCCCTTTATTTCTTAGTAGAAAAATCGCTTCGACTTACGATCCGTCTCTTG